>VZTT01017451.1:67763-142735 GCA_013400855.1 Buphagus erythrorhynchus | reverse complement strand
TGGAGATCTCTGCGGGGAGAGCTGGGTTTACCTGATGTCAAAGGAAGTTTGGTTTCTGGAAATCAGGATTTTACTCCTATGTCCAGTTGTCTGCTGTTGGTAGTACTCACTACAGATTTAGGTAGGTGGATTGTTGCCCTGCAGTAATAAGTGGTCCTACTTAAGTCATAAGAACTTCATGCATGATTACAAAAAACCAATTTAAATGGCACTAAAACCCTGTATAATGTTGGCATCACAAATGTGCAGGGGTTGCATCAGTGGCCATAAAACAGCTATGGACTACCCAGTTGATCTTACTGAAATCTTAGCCCTGAAAAGAAATAAGAATTTGCATCTCAATATTTTAATATTCTGCTTTGCTCAGCATCCAATCATATGTTTGCTCCACAATACCAAATGCATTCCAAGTTCTTTCATTTAAAACAGGACATGAAGTCTTGTTATGAAGATTAATTACACTTTCACTTGAGGTGTCCAAGCCCAAAATTTTGGGTTCAGATTTTGATGTGAGTATTATTAACAAAGACATCCTGCATCATACTTTGGACTGATCTCCGGTCTCCCATGGTTTGATGGATTTAATTTACTGCAGAACTTGTTCCTGCTTTCTAGCAGTAAAAATAGCAGAACCAAAGCCGACTTGTTGACAAGTGAATACAGTTTTGTTTTCTGCCATGCTGTGTGCAGTATCCTGTGCCAGTTACAACAGCTATGGCTTATATTTTCCTATTGCAGCAGTGCTCAGGTATTCCACAGCCTGAGCACAGCTGAAGCTGGAAAACACAATTTTAAGGCTTGAGGTATCATTTGTCTTGTACTTTGGCTAGAGATAACTGTGTGCTTTATGGTTTTCATGCTGGCTTTCTGTTAGTCTGTAGCCTCAAACTGCTCACTTGTGACCTGAACTCACTTGGGCTTGAATGTTTTTATGTGCCTTCAGAAGCCAAGGCTGGATTTGTCTTGATGTCTCTTTGGCCTCTCAGTCCAAGCTGGCAGAAGTCAGTGAGGGCTGTACAGAGCAAAACACCCAAAGACTGAACTGATAAAAGCTGTGTGATACACCCAGCAATTATTGTCCTTCTTGAAGGGGGAGGGCAGCAGAGCTCAGCTGTACCCCACGCCTGGCACTGTGTGTAAGCCAAGAGTTTGACCAGAGCACAGGCTTTACCTGGACCCTGGTTCCTAAAAACTCCACAAAATCGAGATTTAGCCAACAGTTAAATCCAGCAGTCCCAAATGAAAATATTTACTTGTGTTGGGAGATCTCTGAGTTTCAGGTAATCCAGGGAGACGTTAATACATGAAGTGTGCATGGGACCTTTGCCATAAGTGGCTGACAAGAACAGCAGCATGTTTTATGAGTTCCTGTGTTTAAACGTGTAGGTATCACACTGATTAAACACTGTTTGAAACTTCCTTTTTAAATTTGCTATGTTCTTGTAAAGCTAACTCACAAGTTCCCATGCCCTCCTGACAGTGTCAAAATGTACTAGCAAGTATGTTCAGAAGCAGCTGTTCAGTAGTAACTTTAAGCTAAATGTAAGTGCTCTACTGTGCTCCAGTTTACAACCTGACTAATCCACAGATGGTGTGATTTGGGATAGTTTTCAACCAGGCTGGTGAATAACATCAGCTATCATCTTCTGGTTGCACTGAAGACTTGTTCTGAATTCATACCAGCAAAGAATACATTGAAAACTGTGCTTGTCATGATTTATCTAAAACATCACAGGAAAGTAGAAGTCTTCAGTAGAAGCCCGTGGCAAAACTTAACTTGATTTCATGCAAGTGGGATGGGATCCATAGACATAGTAGATATCCAGGTGGTACCACACTGCTACTCAGTGCTTCCTTCATTAAATGATGTATTTCCTGCCATACTAGTAAAAAAAGATGGGAATGACACAACCTTGAAATGGATAATAAAAGCGTTTGGAGTATTTATGTTCTTGAGCAGCTGCTAAATGTTTATAAAAGAAACTCTCACAGGCATGTCCAGCTCTTTGCCTAACATAACCATTTCTTCTAAGTCTTTGTGTTTGTTTGATAATTCTTAGTAAGAAGGATTTTGCATGCAGACCATTCATCCAGAAGTACACATGCAAAACAGGTAGGGAAGCTGTGCTTGACCAAGTGTTGAAAAAAGCAGACTTGTCTGAAATTGTCCATATCCACATTATATTTGAAAATGAATTGAGGAAAAGGTATTATCCTTTGCACTTTGAGCTTGGCTTTTATTAGCTGCAATGAAGTCTTTCAAGTAGTCTTTTAGCAGCCCAAATAACAGTCTTGCCATATATGGTGCATCTGATTTAAGGTTTGGGGTTTTTTTTACAGATAAAAATCATGGTACACATCCAGATGCAGTTAACTCTGGAAAAGTCCATCAAGAGCAAAATTCTGTCTGTCCAGCCCTCTTCACATTTTTCTTAGGGTCTGCATCTCAATTTTTATAGGCTGCACTGACTGGTTTAAAACATTGAGAGATGATATCCTGCTCCTATAGAAGTCTATGCCAACTCTTCCTGTTCTTTCCAGGAAGCAGACACAATACATACTTAAAAGCACCATTAGACATAAGAACTAATGGGTTCCCAACTTACTTTTGGCTGTCTTCCTGGTCTCCTTATCCATAATCAAGGATTTCTTGCTTTTCTTAAGTTTATTTTCACTTCATCAAGTTGTGACTGTGGATTCTTGCTGTGTTACCGTAGCCTATGTAAGGGAAGTTGCTGGAAGAAGGATGACTTGTAATTTTTCATTATTTTTATCTCAAGGTGTCCATCCAATGCACCTTTATAGATTTACAGCATGTTTTGGCAGCAGGTAGTCTGAGTGTAGCAGCAAGGGAAGGATTAGGACGTGGTAAAGTGCAGAGCCAGCGTGGCTGCATAGGATGCAGTGCCTGTGCCCTCAGGGATCTCTGCACACTTGCAGTGCTGTCCCAGAGCCCAGATCTCATTCCTGGGCACGTGAGAAGACTTGGGAGTTATGAAGAGCTGAGCTGCTCCTGAGCACTGGGGACAGGTCAGGTGGGGGACCACCGGTGGGGCCACGTGTGCCAGCGGTGGAAATCCGGGCGATTGTTGCTTTCCCAAGCAAGAGCTCCCTGCAGGCCCAGAGAAGTCAGTCATGATATATGCACTGTCCTGGCTCTGCCCCAACTATGCCTTGGCCTTGGCTGCTGATCCTCCTCAGGGTGGATGGCGGGTCGGTGGAGAGTCTTCCCAACCAGGGAAAAGACGGACAGAACGACTCCTGGCACTCGGCTCAGTGATTTGTGTCCATGCAGCCTGCCTCATGCCCAGTTTCCACAAGGCAGGCTGCACAAGGGGTTTTGATTCCTACCTTGGTTTATCATCACTCTTCCCTCACTTCTGCACTTCCACCGTGCTCTCACTGTGGCTGGGTCTTGGATCCTAGGCCGGCACTCTGGGCAGGGGGGATTTATGAGGACACGCAAAGCATCCATCACTGGGAACGTTCAGCATCTTCCAGAGCTGTACACCTGTGGCTCTGGTTGAGAACTAAAACATAACTCAACCCCAAAGCTCAGCCATCCCAATTTAGAGACCCTCTTGCAGCACAAGCTGTAAGGCCAGAGTGCATGAATTATAAATACAGCGACAGGCAAAGTGATGGACTGTGGAATAACAGGATAGTGTTTAGATTGCAGATGCTGCCCCAGAATGTCTGCTAACATAAACGCCAAGAAACCTACACACAACTATTTGAATGTGTCTTCACGGGTCTGCTTCTACCACATAAATCTGTTCTGCTTTGCTATACCTTTCTTCATGGCAAAATGGTTGGGAAAAGAGACTTTCTACTTTTTTTTTTCCACCCCATCTGCTGGGGATGCGGCACTAGGTAAACATTCAACTCTGGCAGCATGACAAGAACTGGTGCAGCTGCTTTTATCATCCGTGTCTTTAACTCTTTGAGTAATTTTCTGGACAAATGTTAGCATTCCAACAGTCCTCCTCCTTTTATTTATTGATTGCAGGGATATGGAGTAGCACAACTGGAAACCTGCTCACTGCCCAGGACTACTGTTTAAATAAACTGCAGCCACCATCTCTTGACTGGGCTGGGCAGAATGGCACACTGCCACAAAAAACCAAAATCAAATTGTGATGTTTCTAATTAGAAGCTGTGTTCCTGTGTTTTGGGGAGTTTTTTATTTTATTTTCTTAAATAATCTATTTACTGATTTATATAAATAGTCCTAAAATAAATGAATCAGCGAATGGTTATTATATTTAGTTAGCTGTTCTTTGTATACATCCCTGGCCTGGATGAAAAACAACCATATGTTTTTTCTTTAGAAAATGTTGGTCCCCGACTTATGCATTCTTTCCTTCAAGAATGTAGGAGGGCAACCAAGCAGAGAGGTTATATCCTTCTCAGGAATTCTCTTCTGAGCTAGGCTTTTGGTTCCCTTCAATCCTAAAATCAAATCAAAGATGACAGTGCAGTCGTGTTGGTTCCTTAACACATTTGAATATATTTCCCAACAACAAAAGGACAACTGTATTTTCTAGGAATTTTGAGAAAGTCTTAAGACTCAGCATTGTGTGAGGTTTAAGTGGCTAGGCTTAAAGACATTTGTGCTCTTCCTGTTTCCTTAGCAGACACTGTATTTTTACCTAACATGGAGTCTGCAGTGTGAAAAGATGTTGCCTGAAAAGAACGAATATTATTTTTAGAACAAATTTAGCTATTTTTAAATTTTGGTGCTGTCAAAACGAACAAGCAACTCACTTATTTGAGCTGGAGATGTCCTGTATGCCAGGTTTTCTGTGCAATGTCTAAATACACCCATTGCTGAGGCTTTGCTGAGCTGAATGAAGCTGATGTCTGCTCACCTTGGTGCTTAGCAGTTGACAGAAGGATTGCTCTCTTCTGTGGTCTTGTTTTATGGCACAGCTGTTTCAAAATGAATATTGGGTTCTGTCCCAGCTCCATTTATTTCCTTGTATTAATGGAAGCTCTTCCTTGTGTCAATGCTGTCTGCTCTAGTCTAGTTTTAGTGGTTTTCTATTTCACTGGCTTTATTATTTTTACTCTTTTAATACTGGTACTGAAACTATTGATGCAGTAGTTCCGCATGATTTTTTAATTTATTTCTAAATGGCACCTTGGGAGAACTAAGATGGTGACACTCATCAATGAGTTCATAGTGTTCATATTGTCTTACCAGCATCTAAAATCAGCAGACAAGAGAATTGAGAGTGGCATTTTGTGGTTGTGGGAATCTAATAGCAGGGTCCTGCCCTATCACAGAGCCTAGAAACTGTTAGCACTTTGACATTTTTCTCTAGAAGACAAGAGCTCCAAAAGCTATGTTTGTGGCAGAGTCAGTCCAATATCCCCTGAGGAGTTATTGGCAAGGAAGAGAGCGTGTCAGTGTCTATAGGATGTGACACGTTTCCTCCCCAAAGGAGAGGAGGGCTTTAGCCCAGCCCCTCAGAGAACCACCCCAGGAGATGCACAGCACAGACCCCAAATGCCATTTGAGGTATTTAGTCCTCTTTTTGGACTTAAAACTTCTTTATTAGATCACTGTTTTCTAAATAGTCCAGCGAGAGTCTCTGGGCTAAATCCAAGCATGTAAGTTCCTCTGGGGTGGGGTGCAGGAGAAACTTATATTCAGGTTGGCAAAGGGCTCAGGCTGGCCAGCTCAGGCTGAAATAACTGTGAAAACAATGCAAGATTTTTTACTCAAATTAAAATAATGCATAGCACTTCATTTCCAAAATAGTTTCGGGGGTAAAAACCCAAGTATATCTCTTAAAAGAAAAAATACTCAGGTTCATTTATTTAAACTGGAAAACAAGTTAGAATATCATGCTTAATATTTAGAAATTTTCAAGTTAGAAAGAATTGTCTGTTTTTCAGTTTTCAAGCTGTTGCACTTCCTCCCTTACCTCTTCATTCATCCATCTTGCTCTGATTAGTTTGGAACTTCTACATGAAACTTAATTTTAAATTGTTCTTCTGCTTACATCACTTACCTGTGAAATTGTATTTCATATCTGCTAATGAGATCTCTGAATGTAATCTGTTTTGCAGAAGAATACTTAGAGTAGTTGTTGAGCACTTTATCAGCCTTTGAGAAATACTACGATTTTTCCAGCCTTGGTGATCTTAAACCATTTTTTAAATTAAATGTTACACCATATAAATTGTAAGTCTGCTAGCTCAATCTTCAAATACAAAGCTACAATTTCAGGAAGCCTTAATTGCAAGGATAAAACATGCACATATGGCCTGAACACTTAGCCTGCTGGTTAATCTTCTCTATTTATACAGGGTGTTTTTAAAGTGTAATTCAAAATCGTGCATTACAGGAATTTCACTGTGGGATATTCAGGAGTCACAAGCTGTCAAAAATTGCCTTAGTCAGCAGTTCCTACAGGAGCCAGCTTCTCTGTTTTTTCTGTTTACAGCAATAACTTATAACAAGGAGGAGTCATTTGGTGGATTTAAGAAAATATATCTTTTAATGGCTCTGCCTTTCTTCTGAGTTGCATTTCCACTTTCTTTCAATGTCACTTCTGTCACCAGAGGCCTTGGGTGGGGCACATGGCCATGCCCACTCTTCCAGCACGATTTGGTTTTTGCAGGCACTGGGAGATCACAAAATGGTTTGGGGCAGAAGGGACCTTAAATCTCATCTGATTCCAGCCTGCTGCCACAGTCAGGGGCACCTTCCATCAGACCAGGTCACTCCAGCCCCATCTAAACTGGCCTGGGGCACTTCCAGGGATGGGGCAGCCACAACTCCCTGGGCACCCTGTGCCAGGGCCCTGCCACCCTAACAAGGAACAATTTCTTCCTTGCACCCTTACAACCTGTCATATGCCACGATTTTTATGAACATTAAGTTTAGCATTTTCCTTAATTGTTCTTGTTTTGGAACATTTGATAGAAGGTAACTTCTTGCTCTGGAAATAAATGCATTTCTGGCTAAGAAACGTGCAGTATGTATGTGTGAGATTGTTGGACATCTTGAAGCTGTGCTAAATATATATTATACTTTTTCTTTATTGCATGTGTTTTGTTCTCAGTCTGTGTCTGTGTTCCTGTAGGTCTGTAACAGTGTTCCAGCTATTTTTTTACCTCTCTGGGTTAACAGCTGCAGGAAGCTGCTCCTGATCAGAGGAAGAGAACAGGGATAGGGAAATGTGTATATACACCAGAGGCCTTAAAGTTTCCTCTCTGTGTGCCTGCAAGTCCTGTTCTTTCAACAGCATATTAAATCTATTGTATTGTGATGGTGCTCCTGTCCTGAAGCTCCAAAGCTTAATGAATTCATAGGATGCAGTCAGTCAGGAATTTTGGTATGCAAATTTAAAACCCATGTGGATAAAACCAGATGAGAGATCCCATCGTGCATCACTGGTTTGGGACAAAGTTTTCTTTAGCAAACAGGTGTGAGTATCTGTGTTTGGGCACATGCACCAGCCTAAGTGTGGCTGGACATGTTGTTGCTTGAACAAAGTTGGACTATGGTTTAGTGATTAATTTGTTATTTTATTTTCACTTTTTTAATGTTCTCAGATTTAGTTCTATTTGCTCCCAGATTATTTAGGCTGTTAGATGGGGGATGATACTGACTTTTCTGATACCTGATGTGGTACAGAAAGTCCCTGGGATTTTTTTCTTGTTTGATAATCCTTACAAAAGTACAGATCTGTCCCAATTATCTATTCCCTTGGTTTTGGAAGTTCAAGTTCTGCTAAATCAGCTTTGGGATCAACTACTACTTCGTACCTAACTATGAGATAAACTCAAATTTGACACACTCAGAAATTTTGAAAATCTGAGTTTCCTGCATGGTCTCTTTCAGTCACCCACTGAACCAATAGAGAGTGTGGATTGCTTCTAACTTTTTAATATCTTTTATTGGCCACTTACTTCAGCTTTTGTCTCAAAATAATCTAGGTTCACCAGTTTTTTTAAGATTTAGAATGACAGCCTGTGGTGAAAAATTGAGTAAGAAGAAAACAAAGCTCAGTCAACATATCCAGGCAGGACAAATACTTGTGGTGCAATCCTGTAAAAACGACTACTTTGTCTCATTTTGCAGACACAGTTTCTTCTGTGTTCTTGGAAAATTAGTTAAAGTCATCCATGTTCCAAATCAAGCTTCGTGTGCACTAGAAATGCAAAGTGTAATGAAGGCTAGTTGCATTTTAACTTAATCAAGCTCTGTATTTATTTTAAAACTCACCAGTTGAGTGAGGCTCAGCACACTCCGTCTGCATTTCAATGCATTTAGAAAGATTGGCCACTTTATTGTGAGAAAAGCCTTGTTTACTTGAGTGAAAAAGTTAATTCTCTGTGATAACACATATAACTCCTAGTCCTGGGACTCATTCACTGAGTGTTTGACTGGAGAAGTGAAATCCGCTTTGTTGCAAAGCAACACATTTCACTGAGGCAAAAATTCCATTTCTGTTAAATCGTTTTCCAATTTTCAGGATAATGATGTGTTTAATTTAGCACAAAACGTAGTGAACTGCCTGCAGGATGAGTCTTGATTAGTCATTTAGATTAATTTTATTTAATTTTAATCCTTTTTTTTTTTCATTTTAGTGAAGTTTATCTGCGGGTTTTTGCTTAAGTTTATTGTCCATTTTCTAGCGTGTGATTGTGATATTTTAATGCTGGCAAAAACTTCTGAGTGCCTGGTTTCTGAAAGGAATGATGGTTTTACTATCTGCTGTGCTAAGCATGGTGCAGACAGGACCTAGAAACCATTAAGGCTTCAAACAATATGTGGATGGTGTGCTGGACACATTCTCCTATTTCTAATTTTTGCTGTGAGCCAAACAGCACCACGCAGCCGAGATAATTTGCAATAGCATCATCTTTTCCTGAGCTTTCTTGAAGAACCTAAATGGCTTTGCAAGCTCCCTTTCATGGCTTTTTCTTGCTGCTGCAGTGCACTGAGTGCTGTGATCATTCCCCAGCCACCCAGATGTGGTGAGGAGAGCTGAACATGTGCCAGAGCAGACAGTGCCATATGTTGGGGGGTTCCACCTTCCCCACTCCCCAGAACAAGGGACATGGTGCTCCCTCCTTCCAACAGTGCCTGGATAGACCAAGGCAAAAGTGACAGCAGTCTTTAGGTGCATCCCTTGTGGGGTGACTTTATGTCTGTGAAGCATCAGGGCAGTGAGTGGCTTGTGATGAGTTCATCCAGAATGGTGTATTGATCTCTTTTCTGGTTATCCAGCATTTGAAAAGAAGAGATTGTCAGGTTAAATGGTATTTCTCCCCGCCGTCACCTTCCTGCATTTCTTTTCCTTTCTTCTACTAGAATTACTGCACAGAGCCAATATTTTTTCATCCTACCTCTCCTGGGCAGGGAGGGAAAAAAATTGAGAGTGCTTGTTGCAACTTTTAAGGTAAAAAAAGTGCACATATCATCATATTTTTTGTGGTGATCAGCCTCAGGCAAACATGGGTGAATGGAGCAGAAAACCTGCTGGTAGTTCTTCACCAGTCATCTTGCTGGGGCAAGAGACACCCAGTCCCATGGTGCTGCCTGCCTGACCCACGTTCCCTGTGGCTGTTTCTTCAGGACACACTTCCCCAGTGTCCCATGCAGAGGGGGGACCCCCAGCCCAAGGTGGCCTCTGGTAACCCCTCTCTGTAACTCACCCTCCACCACAGCCTCCAAGGAGCAGGCTCCCAAGGTCTGCTCCTTCTCTTCATCCCCAGACACATGTTTACTTGCAGATGTAAGCAAAAAAAGCTGAAACTTTTGGAAGAACATCCGTGGGAAGCAATTTTCCCCCTGAACTCAGCGTTACTATTTTGACACTATCCCAGGTTAATCTCTGTTTCAACAATGATGTGTGTGGACGTTTGTGGGACTGTCTGCTTAGTGTATATGTACAGCTGCCACCTAGAAAATAAACTGTGCAGTTCATAGAAACAGACCTCAGTGCACAGAGATGGGAAATTCACAATTATAATGACAATAATATATGAGTGGCACCATCTTATAAATTTTAAAGTTGTGATACTCACAGAATGGGAACAGCCAATTGAATCTCTCCCATTTCGTTCACATTGCCAATTTTATGTTCTTTCATTATTCATCATTTGGTTCCTTCGCTCCTCCATCTTTCTAGAAACCTTTTTTTTTTCCAACATGGATATTCTAAGACTTTATGAGATGTAGTATTTTGGGATTTGGAAAAAAAATCCTATTAGTTGTATAACATTGAAGAAATGCTCTAAATGAGGAGTGTCTGACAAAGAAATACATGCTGCTTCTGCTGAAAAATAGTTCAGGCTATCATGAAAAATCATAGAAATTTTTAATGCAAGTTTACTAAGGGAAAAGTGTATATTTCTTTGTGGCTTTAGCCCTCAGGGCTGTTTTTAAAAGTACTCAGAGGCTTGTGTGGCTGTGTACAGCAATTTTAGATAGGTTGTAACATGTCTGGTGTATTAAGAATGGTTTGGGGTCATCTTGTGTGTTTGGCTAATGCTGCAGAATTTACACTAAATTTACTGCACTTATTTATGCAAAATATTAAGAGCAGTTTGAATGAAGTAGGGGTGATGCTCTACCATAATAAGAATTAACTGACTTGGGGAAGATTTGCTATTGAGGCAAAACTAAGAAATCTGGGAACTCAGCCTGACTGTGGAAACTAGTTCTCTCACCACAAATATGGCATGTACATTTTATGAAACCTGCTTATTACCAAGGGCCAAATTCTGTGGTCCTTATGCAAGCACAGCTTTCACTGGAAGTTCACTGAGGACGGTAGAATTTGGCCCTGAGCTATTTCTTTTCCATATGAAATTACTTCATTTGTAATTTCCTCTTCTTATATTTCTCAGTAACTGCAGAAATGTGAGCTAGTCATTTAATTTCAACCGAGTGAAAGCTTTGAGGACTCTCTGTGAAATTGCAACTTTGTCTTTCGGTGTAATAGAATAAAGGAGTAAATTTGTGGACGTGATATTTTACTTGGAAGAAAAAAAAACATATCTGGATAACTACACAGACAGGAAACCAATGTAAATTCGTGAGTTTTTCCATCCAAGTAAGATGAGAAAGGTTTGGGGTTTAGAACCGAGGAGCAGTGACTTGGGATGTTACAAACAGCTGAATTAATGTGGGGCGTCTGGGATGTCTCTGTGAGCACTCTGCAGCCACAAGCTAAGGCTGATGAGGCCTGGGTTACTTACATTACCCCAGCTAATTCTGTTGCTGTGGTGCTCAGCCTTGGCTGGCACAGCCCCTTCCCTGAGGCTGACCCAAATGAGCCACACCACGCTGCATGGTGCCCCTAGACACTTCCAGGGAGGAAGGGGAATTGGACAATAAGGGACTGGAGCATGAGGCAAAGGTTGGGATCTAAAGGCACTGCCACCTCTGTTCATTCCTGTGACTAAACCCACGGTGTGAGTCTTCTGGCCTTGGCTTTGTCGTAGCAAATGCATTCCAAACAGCGAGTTTCAGGTTTTAGCTGTGAGTTAGCTTTCTTTTCCAGGCTGAATTGCATTACTGATGCTCTTTGAATGTGACTTACCCGAGATTAATTTCTGAATTATATATAAATTGTTTAATCAGCTGTGAAACTTTACAACTTTCAACCTTTCATTTCATTAGCTGCGAGATGAATGTCAATAAAATGCGTTTGGAAGGCCAGAGCCTGATGACACACGCAGCAAACGCCGCTGAGGACTCTCTCTCGTTTAATGCAGTAATAATAAACACTTCACAGGCAATATTTCAGCAATCAAGAACACTTTTGCAGACTTTTCTATCTATATGTGTTTGGCTAAATGTCAAAATTGTGAGTTAAAAAAAAAACAGGCTAGAAAATGAGTCAGACTTACTGCCTTAATGTAACCTTCCTGGCTGAAAGGGTATTAATTGGCAGAGTGAATTACCTCAGACTAGAGCAGAGAAAAGCCTCTATTGTGTGATGTGAAACCTATACTCCTTGGCTTACACGTCCTTTCCTCGGTGTTGTGATCCTTCCCCTCTGATCAGCAGCCTCCAAACCCAACCTTGGGAGATTTATAACACCTCTCCACTGGAAGCTCTGTCATTCAGCCCATTTGGGCATTAAACCACGTTACTGCAAAGCATTTTGTGGTGAAAAATCCTCCTTCCCGTGCTGAGGCTGCTCCCAGCTTCTCCCCACTTTGCTTCTTCAGCCTTCAAGGGTTAACATGTGGGAAAATGGGTTGTTATTTCTCCTTTTATGTAAGAACTCTGTGTTTGGAGCCCTTTGGTGGGAGCAGATGAGACCCAAGAGCAGAGCCTGCCTCCTTCCCAGCCCTGAGGTTGAGCTCCAGCAGTAACCTTGGATAGCAGTGACCCAATCATCTGCCAGGCTGGAAGGGCTGGGGCAGTCACATGGGGTGGCCTGGGTTCCATCAAGTGACAGCTCTGTGCAATATGCAGGGACTCCACCAGTCTCTGGCCCAAAGCATTTCATTATCCTCGCTTTTTTTCCAGTCCAGCAAGTGCTGAATTGTTGTATCTGAGATGGAAGGGGAAAGCTGTGCAATCTTGGGTAAAACAGGCACGGTCATCATCTGTCTTTTGAGTAAAAGGCCCCATAACTTAAGTGTTTTATGCTCTGCTATCACTTTTTCCCTCTCCTTCCTATGTATTCAAAGAATACATTGAAAGAAAGGAATGATCCCTTTTTTTTCAGGGAAAGAATTTGGTTAGCAGAAGATGTCGTGCTGATTCTTGGCTGAAAAGAAGTATAATGAATGGACTGACAAAACTAACATGAACTTGTAAAAGTCTTCATTGTCTTTTTTTGGATTTGACAAAGGAAAAGCTTAAGAGGACAAATACTGAGAGATTGCACATGAATAAACATGCTATTTCATGCTTGTTGCTGCTCATCAGAGTTAAGTTTAGAATAACAAGGAGGATGAAAGCCCTGGGTTAAATAAGTTCAGTCTGATTTCCCCTGAGCCAGTATCCCATTGGAGCGAGCATTATTTGCTGCTATAGATGGTTGCTTCTACAGAGAGAGTGAGTGTGGGCAGGGCTGGAGACTCATTGCAACCTTCTCACCCTCTCCCAGAAGGTCTCCCCAGGTCAGGGGTGCGACCGGCAGTGGAAAAAGCCACATGGAAAGCTGGGTTTTGCCACTGTTTCCACTCTATTTGTTCTGTGGATGAATAAATTGAGGGCTGGAGTCTTCACGTCTGTCAGCGTGCCACCTTTGAAGGTCTTCTTGCAGAGAAATAGGAAAGTCAACCACATCTCCAAATTGGTCCTAATTGTTACAGGAAGGCTTTCTGAGCCGTTCCAAGACCATCTTTTTCCACTGAGCTTGTATTACAAAATATTTCTGGAATTAGATGGAGCAAGAAAAATAATAATTTTTTTTTTGGTTTTTTGGTCTTTCACAACTTGTACTTTATGTCAAGATGACTTTGAAACAAACCTGACCCTGTCCTCTGTGCTGGCTTTCTTTCTCTGCGAGCTGTGACATGCTCAAGCGCTCAGCTCTAAATCAGGGCTGGCAGAGCTCTGATGAGCACGCTGGTGTTTGTAACCTCTAGCACTTTGTATCCCCCCTTTCCCCCAGGATCTCCTGCCCTCACTGGCACTGGAACCATTGCTGTCACAGTGGATGATGTCAATGACAATGTCCCCACGTTTGCCTTTAACATGTATTTGGCCACTGTTCCGGAGGATGCTCCCACGGGGACGGATATTTTGCTTGTAAATTCCTCGGATGCTGATGCTTCTACAAATGCTGTTATTAGGTAGGTCGATTACTGTTGCTCTCTGTAATACTGCCTCATATCTTGCCTGAAGATTTCCTTTTCCCCAGTGTCCATCACCAACATGCCTTAAAGCTGTAAGACAAAATAGAACAGCTTTATGTGTGTAACTAAATTACTTGGGCAAATCTGTCTTTTTGTTGCTTATAGGCTTTTACAGTTATATTGAGGACAAATAGAGTTGTGGAGTTACTTTACTTTTTTACTGAGTGAAAAGCAAGCCAGTTTAATTTGCACCTGCACCCACTGCCTGCCTTTCTTCTGCATTCACACCTTTTCATGTAGTGAGCAATTTTCACTGAAAGCAAATGTGCTCCTTGAGTAAAACTTTGGTCAATTAATGTCTTCAGTTCAGCATGAAAATCACCCAAGGTAAGCTAATGCCATTCAGAAAATCCAGTAAAAAGTTGGAATTTGGCATTTTTGCATTACATGCCAAAGGGTTTGCAGGGCTCAGTTGATGGAGCTTAACTGGGCACTGGGCTGAACACTGGCCATTCCCACTTCCACAGACAAGAGTAATGAAGATGCTGAGTGACAGAGACAAGCTGAAGATTATCCACTGAGGACAGATACATTGTGAATGGAATGCAAAGCAAATTTGTGATAGTTCTTAATCTGAGCACATTTAACTATTGTGGCTGCAAACATCACTGTTTCCAAACTCACAAAGCAGGATATAAAAGTAGCTTCCTTATTTACCTTTGTTAGTTCAACTCAGTTCCTTCTTCAGAGAGCATAAGAATACCACTGTGTCACTTTTTTTTTTAAATGAAGTAAAATAGAACTATGTTATGGCAAAGCAATGCCTATAAAATACTGAAATATTTTCTTTCCAACTAGCTACTAGCCAAAAATAGAAGCTTGACGTTTAGACATCTTTAGATATTTGAAAATTATCCAGAATTACCATTTATTAAATTGTGAAACAGTGGAGCTTTTAATTCTGTTCACTCATGGTCTAAGAAACTATTTCTGGTAAGCTCCTTTATAAAAAAAGAATTCCATGCAAAGCTTGAATGACTGTAATGATTGTGTCCCATAATCAGAAATTATCAGAGTGCTCTTGGATTTCTTTAGTGTGGTTAAATTGCTTTAATATCTCTGCCATTAGTCTTTGTCATTCACTCAGTACCTCATCATAGAATTAGTTGATAAAAATAGTTTTCTCCTTCATAAGTAGCTATTAAAACATTGTTTAGAGGTTTTGTTTTACACTCTTTAGGCTCAGGAACAGACTTTATTTTTCTTGGACAGAACTTGCCCAGATTCAGCATTTAAAGTAGATCTTAAAGTATGACTGGTATTACAAAACTGGTGAAAGCCAGAAGGACCAGAGCATGTATGGTTGTCTTGTCAGAGGTGCTGAGCACTCAGAACTCCTTTTCAGTCTTGGTAGAGTCTGTTCAGAATTAAACCTTTGGTTTCCAAAAGGGATATTTAAAATGTTTGGCTAACATTCTCATGTAAAGTCAAAAAATGTGCTGTGTTTTGAAAGAAGTGCTTAATTTTCTGTAAAACTGTCACCTGTCCATATGTGCCAACTCTTGTTCTTTGTTTCTGGTGATAACCTGTGAAGTCATTAAAGGAGGGTGGTGGGGTTGTAAATGGCAATGCACACTTGAGCAGTCCTGTTAAAGACAGTAGACATAGAGTTAAAAGGCCAAATTTTAAGTGTTTGGATCAAACTCCTTTTATGCCACTTGCCACCATTAGAGTTTCAAGGGGTTTTTGGTTTTGGTTTTGTTTAGTTTTTTTTGGGTTGACTTTGGATTTTTTGCAGTTATGTTGAGACATTTGTGCACTGTCCAGTTGGTTTACATGCTATAAATATAATTCAGAGTATCTTTTGACAAATGTAATATGTCTTTATTATTTCCTTTTAAAAAAAAAACCAAAAAATCATGGTATCTTTCCAGTGCTAACATTTGAGCCATTACATAAATGTAGAAACAAAGAAGAGAAAGTTTCTGTGTCTGCAATACCCCACTCAGGGTTAACTCACTGCAAATCACAGATGAAATGTGCCTGGTGCTGCTGTTTAGGGAGATTTAAGTGGTGCTTTAGGCTTTGTGCACATTCTTTCTATTCTAGGTGCACATTGCTATAGCTGGAGAATAATTGCATATGGCCATCACATTATATCATAATTAAGCAATTAAAGCATGCTTGTGGCGTTGTGTAGAGATTAATGACTGAGCAGGAGAAGTTGCCACAGCTTATTACACAGGCTGGCTCTCAACCCTCTCAGTAGTTCTGGGTTGTATTATTGCTGCTGTCAGAACCTGTTCTGGTCTTAAGGAGGTGAAGATAGGAATATTAGTCTCTTTAATAAAGCCACTTTATTCTGAATCCTTCACAGAATTGTACCTCAGAGAAGCTGCTGCTCTGCTCTAGCAGAGGAGCAATGCCAACCACAGCTGTGCTGGGTTATGATATGGAATATGAGAATTGTTCATTTGAGCCAGTTTTTGTTTCCACTGTTTTCTCAAATATCCATTATCTGGGTTATTAATATCAACCAAGTACCTTTGAAAATACATCTTCGAGATTCATTCTGTATGAGCACAAGCTGGATAAGCATTCCAAGAGAAGGGACAAACTTGGTGTGGTAGGAAGCCAGAGGTGGCCCCTACGACGTGCCTGCAGTGAGCACACAGTCAGTTCTCATCAGATCACACAGGGATGTGTGCACACACACATGCACCCACTGAGGGCCAAACTCTGCTCCCAATTAGCCTCTGTTAACAGAGCTCTGTGGTTACTAATTTGCTATGAATTACTGTATATTAACATTGAAATCTTGAATAGCAAAACAGTATCAGGAAACTATATGGATATTAAATGTTCATTTTATTTTGTAAAACTGTCATAGTTTTATTTCAAAAAACAATACTTTTTCTAATTGCATTCTGCAGGTTCAGTGAAGAGGTACATCAGCCTTCTGGAGTAACAGTTAATGCATTAGCTCAGGGAAATCAGCATTAGAGGATACCTCCAGTAGGCAGTTTTGAGAGTGTGTCCAATGGTATCTTCAAATATCCAAAGCCTCAGTCAGCTCATGTATTGGAAATCTGTGTTAAACAGCTGTGCTTGGAAATCCCCAGAAATGTCATTTATGACAGGCCTTGAACTTTGAAAAAGTAAAACAGTGAAGACAGATGGGGAGTCAGAAGAAAATGTGACTGTCTGTATTGATACCCATAGAGTATAGACAATGATTATTATCTTAAGGCAGCAAGCTGAGATACTGATCCAATTTTCCTTCTTTGGTTTTCCTCTCAAAACAGCTACAGGCTCATGGGCGGCAATTCACAATTCACCATCAACCCTTCCACGGGGCAGATCATCACCAGCGCTCTCCTGGACCGTGAGGCGAGGGAGAACTACACCCTGGTGGTGGTGGCCAGTGATGGGGGCTTTCCCAGGGCCCTCTCCAGCTCCACCAGCGTGCTCGTGTCCGTGGCCGACGTCAACGACAACCCGCCCAAATTCCAGCACCACCCCTACGTCACCCATGTCCCATCGCCCACCACTGCAGGTAACCTGGTGGCTGCTCAAGGCACTCCCATAAACAAAGAGTCTTGGAATGCTTTGGGTTGGAAGAGACCTTCAGGGTCATCTAGTAGCAACCCACCTGCCATGGGCAGAGACATCTTCCCCTAAATCAAATTGCTCGAAGTCCTATCTCAGCCTGGCCTTGATCTCTTCCAGGGATGTGCATTCACAGCTTCTCTGGGCAACATCTTAATGAAATGCAAAGCTGTGCCACCAGAAACGTTTCTGAGATGTTCCTCTGCAGCTTTCTTCCTGGTATTATCTTTGTGCTGCATGGGAATGAGGAATAACAAACCTCAATTTACCATCCACAATTTAGCAGGTTTTTTCTATTATGTTCCTCCCTTCCAAATTCAATTATGTTCCTGTAGTTACATAATGTAGATGTACTGTAAATGATCACCCACTCAAAAAAGTTATTATTTTGCCAGGGTTAGGAAGACAATGGCCTGTTTTTATTTCTGAAAGTCTCCTCTGAGCAATTCCTAAACAGGATTTGGATAACCTCTTCCAAAGATGCCGTGTCTGTGTCAGATGTTAATTATGTTGCCTTTCCTTGAGCCAGGCGGTGAAGTAAAATAAAATAAAAGTAATCAAACAGCAATCTTCCTTTTGTGGAGCCTACACCCAAATTAAAGTTACTTCACTCAACACAGGAGTTAATTTCTGGTTCAGTTAATGTTCCGTGTTTTCACATACATGGATATGTGATGCCTACAGAAAGGATTCCATGACAAATGGTTTACAAAACAACTTTTGTTTTAACAGAAAAAAAAAGCTTATTTCCATGTCTTGGATTTTGTCTCTTAATTTTAAACAATTGCAAACACACCTCCTTTTTATGGAAGAATGAATTTGTTTACAATTCTTCTCCATTTCCAGAACAACATTATGAAATTGTTTTATTGTTGCATTGGTGAAACTTTGTGTAATCTGAGTAGTGCCTTTGTCTGGTTGTTTTTGGGGTGTTTCTTTAAATTCTTTTCTTGAGGAGTACACATAGGTTGACCTGATGTTTTCTGACAATATCTTTTTGGGTGCTTTTTGTATGAAATCTCTTATAATAGAAACTTAAGCTATGTTTACTCTGTTTTTAACTTAGCAAAAACCTAGGGATGTATCCACTTTTCTTATTTACAACTTTCTTTACTTTTTGATATTTTTAATTGAGTTTAAAAAGGGGAACAAGTAATAAATTAATATTATAATTTGAATATCAGAAGCACAAAAATCTCCATTTCTTCCTGTCCCATTTCTCACAGGAGTTTGAATACTGTTCTTGTCTAAATACTCCTGCCCCTGGAGTACAAATCACTGCACATGACAAATAGTGACATGAAGTACAGTTTTAAGAGATGCTGTCAAAGTCATTCCTGCCTGTAAATGATTTTCCCTTAAGAGGTTGAAAACAGCATGATTTTTATACAAAACTGAGTATTTTCTAAACTTTAGTAGCAGTAAAACATCAACAGTGTTCTGCAAATTGGTTGGACAGTGTCAAATTTGAAGGACGTGCCGTGCATTAGATCTGTAAAGTCTGGTGAGGAAGAACACCCTGGGTTCTGCTTGCAAATATAGAGGATAATGCAAATGGTGCCCATACAGCCAAGGTTATTGTGAAGCATAAATTCAAAAGACCTGAAAAGTGTAAGTGTAATCATGTTATTGTACTAGTGTGCAGTAGTTTCACATTTCAATTTTACCAGCATGCTTTTAAAAATGCAGTCCTCCTAGTTACTGTCCTTGGAATACTCTTAGAAAATTAGAAGTAAGGGGCTAATGGGGAGAAAGGAGCAGCACCTGGGGAATAAGAAGAGAAGGGATTGCACAGGACAGTGGTGTAGGGTAAATGTCTGTGGATGTTGCCTATTCTCTTATGTAGCCTTAATAGTCCTTGGATTCCAGAATGGAATTTTTTCATGGAGAAACAGGCTAAGAATAATTTTAAAAATCAAAATAGCATTCAATCTTAGTGGGTTTATGGTTTTTATTGTATGAATGTTCTAGAAGCAGGATGATAGGCCTCCAAAAGGCTGCAGGTCTGTTTCCCAGTTACTGAGATCTGTATGTTCATCTCTCTGAATGCAGTGTCCTATTTTTCAACTCAGCATTTTTTGGATGCATGCATGTCCTGTGGACTCACAGACTCACCTGCCCCTCGCTGAAGTCACTTTTATGTGAAAAAAGCAGTTCATTTTCAGGGCAGTGTGAGGAAGAGCACGCTGCTCCAAGATGTCCTACTGAGTGAAAGGCTAGCATCATGTTTCTCACAGTCAGTGCATTCATTGAAGGGCTGACCAAGCTTTGTTCTCCATTTCAGGCTCATTCGTGTTTGCTGTCACTGTCACCGACGCAGATGCCGGCTCCAACGCCGAGCTCCATTATTCCCTCGTGGGGAAGAACTCTGAGAAATTCCACATTGATCCAGTAAGGGGGGCAATCCTGGCTGCAAAACCACTGGCGGGAGAGTCTGAAGTCACCATTTCTGTTCACGTGAGGGATGGTGGCCAGTACCCCAAGACAGACTCTACCACTGTCACCGTGAGGTTTGTGGACAAAGCCCAATTTCCTCGTGTTCAGGCGGAGCAGGAGACCTTCACCTTCCCTGAAAACCAAGCAGTGGGGACACTTGTCACCACTGTCTCTGGATCTTCAGCCAGAGGAGGCTCCTTGTCCTATTACATCGCCAGCGGTAACCTGGGCAGCACCTTCCTGGTGGACCAGGTGACAGGACAGCTTTCTGTAGGGCGGGTTTTGGATTTTGAAGCCGTACAGAAATATGTGGTGTGGATTGAGGCCAGAGACACGGGCTTCCCCCCCTTCTCCTCATACAAGAAATTGGAAGTATCGGTGCTTGACGTCAATGATAACGTGCCGGAGTTTGAGCAAGATCCCTTCATTGCAGAAATAGCAGAGAACCTGTCCCCACGGAAGATACTGACAGTGGCTGCTGTTGACAGAGACAGTGGTCTAAATGGACAGCTACATTATGAAATAATTGAGGGCAATACCGAAAACAGTTTCAGTATCAGTCGAGCCACTGGTGAGATCAGAAGTGTCCGGCCCTTGGACAGGGAGAAACTGTCTCAGTACACACTAACCATAAAAGCTTCGGATAAAGGCACTCCGCTCCAGAGCACAACTGTCAAAGTTATCATTAATATTTTAGATGAAAATGACAATGCTCCGAGGTTTTCACAGATATTCAGTGCTTCTGTGCCTGAAAACGCACCTCTGGGTTTTACAGTAACGCGAGTCACCACATCAGATGAGGACATTGGGGTGAACGCCGTCAGCAGGTACTCCATAAGGGATACGAGTCTCCCGTTTACCATCAATCCCAGCACCGGGGACATCACCATCAGCAGACCCCTGAACAGGGAGGACACCGACCGCTACAGAATCAGGGTCTCTGCGCATGACTCGGGGTGGACCGTGAGCACAGATGTCACCATATTTGTCACAGACATCAATGACAATGCCCCACGATTTACAAAACCATCCTATTACCTGGAGTGTCCCGAGCTTCCTGGGATTGGGCTAAAGGTCACCCAGGTTTCAGCCACCGATCCAGATGAAGGGTCCAATGGTCAAGTCTTCTACTTCATAAAATCCCAGTCCGAGTTCTTCCGCATTAACGCAACCACGGGAGAGATTTTCAACAAGCAGTACTTAAGGTACCAAAACTCCAGCGGTTCCAGCAATGTCAACATCAATAGGCACAGCTTCATCGTGACATCCTCAGACCGGGGCAGTCCCCCGTTAGTGAGTGAGACCACCGTCACCATAAACGTAGTAGACAGCAATGACAACGCACCGCTCTTCCTCGCTCCTAAATATTTCACTCCAGTTACTAAGAA
Source organism: Buphagus erythrorhynchus (assembly GCA_013400855.1). Classification (NCBI taxonomy): domain Eukaryota; kingdom Metazoa; phylum Chordata; class Aves; order Passeriformes; family Sturnidae; genus Buphagus; species Buphagus erythrorhynchus. Next base: position 121,514 of record VZTT01017451.1, on the reverse strand, counting down.
TGTCAGGGTTGGCACAAATTTAATTAAAGTTACTGCAGTGGATGACAAGGACTTTGGCTTGAATTCTGAAGTGGAGTACTTCATCTCTGATGAGAGCAAAACTAATAAATTCAGACTGGACAGGAGTACAGGCTGGATTTCTGTGTCATCTTCACTAATGGCTGATTTGAACAAAAACTTCCTGTTTAAAGTGAAAGCCAAGGACAAGGGTAATCCCCCACTCTCATCCGAGGTAGCTGTTGAAATAGTAGTGACAGAAGAAAATTACCATACACCAGAGTTTTCCCAGAGCCGCATGAGTGTTACTATCCCGGAGAGCTACTCTGTTGGAACAGTGGTCAGGACTGTTTCAGCACGAGACAGAGACGCTGCTATGAACGGCTTGATCAGATACAACATTTCCTCTGGAAATGAAGCTGGAATCTTTGCTATTAACACAACCACTGGTACACTGACACTGGCCAAACCACTTGATTTTGAGTTACACCAAAAGCACGAGCTGGTTGTTACTGCCACAGATGGAGGATGGGTGTCCCGAACAGGCTACTGCAGTGTCACTGTTAATGTCATTGATGTCAATGATAACTCCCCAGAATTCAGCCCTGAGGAGTACTTTCCCACCGTGCTAGAAAATGCCCCCAGTGGGACAACTGTTATTTGTTTAAATGCCACTGATGCTGACTCTGGATCTAATGCTGTGATTGCATATGCCATCCAGTCCTCAGACAGCGACCTCTTTGTCATTGACCCCAACACGGGTACCATCACCACCCAGGGATTTTTAGATTATGAAACAAAGCAGAGTTACCATTTAACGGTGAAGGCTTTTAATGTTCCAGATGAAGAGAGGTGCAGCTTTGCTACTGTCAACATCCACTTAAAAGGGACAAATGAATATGTGCCCCGTTTTGTGTCCAAGCTTTATTATTTTGAGGTTTCAGAGGCAGCCTCCAAAGGTACTGTTGTAGGTGAAGTTTTTGCAAGTGATCGTGACATGGGAATTGATGGAGAAGTCCACTACCTCATCTTTGGCAACAGCAGAAAGAAGGGCTTCCAGATAGATGAGAAAAGTGGCCAGATCTATGTTTCTGGGCCTCTTGATAGAGAAAAAGAAGAACGAATCTCTTTGAAAGTCCTTGCAAAAAATTTGGGGAGCATTCGTGGTGCAGATATAGATGAAGTAACTGTTAATATCACAATCCTGGATGCCAACGATCCTCCTGTTTTTACCTTGGGAACCTACAATGTACGGATCAGCGAGGGTGTTCCTCCAGGCACCCATGTCACATTTGTCAGTGCCTTTGATTCAGATTCTGTCCCCAGCTGGAGCAGGTTTTCCTATTTCATCGGGTCCGGTAACGAGAACAGCGCCTTTTCCATCAACCCACAGACAGGACAGGTGACAGTAACTGCAGAGCTGGACCGAGAAACTCTGCCCATCTACAATCTGTCTGTGCTGGCCGTTGATTCAGGAACACCGTCTGCCACAGGAAGTGCCTCTCTGCTGGTAACTTTGGAAGATATCAACGACAACGGCCCTACCTTGTCCACCAGGCAAGGAGAAGTCCTGGAGAACAACCGCGCAGGAACTCTGGTGATGACGCTTCAGTCGTCAGATCCTGATCTCCCTCCCAACCAAGGTCCTTTCACATATTACTTGCTCAGCACTGGCCCTGCCACCAGCTACTTCAGCCTCAGCACTGCTGGAGTGCTGACAACGACCAGGGAGATCGACAGGGAGCAAATCAGCGATTTCTACCTCTCAGTGATTACGAGGGACTCTGGCGTTCCTCAGATGTCTTCCACAGGAACTGTGCAGATCAAGGTAATAGACCAAAACGACAACCCGTCTCAGCCCAGAACAGTAGAAATCTTTGTTCATTATTATGGCAACCTCTTCCCAGGTGGAATTCTGGGCAACGTAAAGCCTCAGGATCCAGACGTGCTGGACAGCTTCCAGTGCTCCCTCACCTCGGGAGTCACCAGCCTGTTCAGCATTCCCGGGGGCACCTGTGAGCTGCACTCGCAGGCGAGGTCCACGGATGGCACGTTTGACCTGGCTGTCCTCAGCAACGACGGGCTGCACGGCGCCGTCACCAGCAGCGTCCGCGTCTTCTTCGCGGGCTTCAGCAACGCCACCATCGACAACAGCGTCCTGCTGCGCCTGAGCGCCCACGGCGCGCGGGACTTCCTGACCAACCACTACCTGCACTTCCTGCGCATCGCCAGCTCCCAGCTGACCGGGCTGGGCACGGCCATCCAGCTCTACGGCCTCCACGAGGACAGCAACCACACCTTCCTGATGGCGGCCGTCAGGCGCGCCAACAACCAGTACGTGAACCCCAGCGGCGTGGCCACCTTCTTCGAGAGCATCAGGGACGTCCTGTTCCGCCAGAGCGGGGTGCGCCTCGAGGCCGTGGACCACGACTGGTGCCTGCAGAGCCCGTGCCAGAACGGAGGCAGCTGCCTGAGGAGGCTGGCGGTGAGCCCGGCGCTGAGGACGCTCGAGAGCGTGCCGGTCATCGTGGTGGCCAACGAGCCCCTGCGGCCCTTCGTGTGCCGGTGCCTGCCGGGCTACGAGGGCAGCCTGTGCGAGACCGACGTCGACGAGTGCCTCCCGGCGCCCTGCCACAACGACGGCACCTGCCACAACCTGGTGGGGGGCTTCTCCTGCAGCTGCCCAGAGGGATTCACCGGCATGGCTTGCGAGAGGGACGTCAACGAGTGCCTGTCCAACCCCTGCAAAAACGGTGCTGCCTGCCAGAACTTCCCGGGAAGCTTCAACTGCGTTTGTAAAACCGGGTACACAGGTACGCTTTTGCTCCTCGGTACCTTACAGTCCAGAAAAGATGGCCAGAGTGTGGAGATGTGCCTGCTTAGCCCAAGATTGCCTGAACACAAGCATCCCCTGTTGTTGTAATGCACCCTGTAACCCCTACTGTGCCCCTGTGGTCTGGTCCCTGTCCCCTCTGGCCATGCTTGGTTGGCTGAGATCCAATTTCCTCCCGCCCACTTTCCAGACCCTAGATAAGGCCCAAATCTCCTGACCTTGCCCTCTTTTGCTCCTGGAAATCCACAAGGAATAAACATCTGAACATCCCCAGGGGGAAAAGAGCCTTCTTTGCTATCTTTTGCTCTTGTCCATGTACAACCTCCCTGAGGCCTCTCCTTAATATCTGAGCAAGCCGGGAAGGAGAGAGGGGTCTCCAGGCAGGTTTGTACACCCTGTAGGGGAAGAGATCATGCAAAATGAGGTATTAATAGTGTGAAAACTCAGAAGACGCAATGCCCGCAATATTATTTTATTTTAGCTCTCTTCCAAGGCAAATCTCGCTTACCTGATTTGCATTAGAACAGGAGGATTTTTGCGAGAGCCATTTAAAATTTTTAAATGTGTGGAAAACATTTCCAATGCTTAAGTATGATTTTTCTGTACATGTTATTGTTATGCATATTGTGGGAGCATTTCAAGTCTGCTAGAAGTGTGCCAAGCAAGAAAATAAGCCTCTGCCCCAAATTGCTTGCAGGACAGAAAACAGATTAAGGATATGGGAAAAGCCAGAATTAAGGCAAAATGGTCAACTTCTCTGTTTTGTATTTTGTCCCTTTGTCATTTATTTTTTTTCATTAAGGGCAGAAATGTCTGCAGCATTCCTACCCCTTCTGAGTACTTTTTGTCTGATATTTATTACACGTTCAAACACAGCTCTTTTGTAACCCTAGAAAAGCAGGCTGGTCTTTGCTTCTGCCGTGAGTAGGATATTTAAGGAAGGTCTGAATAATTTTAACCAGTGCTTATAACCACTTTTTATAGAAATCAGAAAAAATAAAATCGAACCAGAGGAGATTAGGTAAGGCTTTCAGTGCCTTTTCTAAGGAGTATTTCTGTATTGCAGAAGGCCCAGGGCAGCCCAGCTCAGCACAGCTGTGTCCATTCTGGTGTGGGACTTGCCACCACCACAACTCAGCTGTAACCCATGGAGGGATCAGGGGATCCACTGTTCCTCTGGGTTTTTTACTTAAAGCAGATCTGTGCAGGAGAGAACGGAGGAGAAAGTTAATTAATTTCAAAGTAAAGGTTTAGCTACTTAATTTAAATCACAGCTGCAGCAGTGGATACATATTCAGTGCAATATCAAGGATGCTGATGAGATCTTCTGCATGAACCTCATGAATATACTCCTGATCCTCAGGCCAGGAGCAATTGTTGTTAATTGACAAGCAGTTCTAATTAAGTTACCAATCCAGGATTTTATTTCACGTTGTATAAGCACATCAAATTATTTTGCCAGGAGCGTCATGGCAAAATAATTCCAGGGCACCTATGGCCTGTAACTCTTGAGATCATTAGCACCAGAGAGTACATGGGCATGAGTTTGCTGTTGCAGTGGAGCAAAGCACTTCATTAACTCTAGCAGCAAACTACAGTGTATGCCTCTAGACTGCAATTTGAAACGTTTATGAAGCATCCAGCTCATTTCTTCTGGTATTAAAGCTTGTACCTTAATGCTCAACCCTTATGTCAGCTGAAAATCAAGCACTTCATGTGACAAGTTAAAAAAAAAAAGATGAGTATTTTTACCAAGAGAACGTGATGAGAGACTCTTAGAGTTTGAAGTGTTGGATTTCTTTCATGCCATGAATTAAATGTGGCATCTGATAGGAGCTTTCTTAAACTCCTTGTCAACACAAATAACCTTAAAATAGACTGCCACTGAGGCAGACGTTTCTGTTTGGGAGTCAGATGTTGTTTAATCAGTTGGCCATTGCAGAATCAAGAGTTATTAAAGTGTCCTGAGATTAATTGATCAAGACAGAAAACAAATGGCACCAGTGTAATTAAAAGACAAAATATCTTTGGAGTTTAATATCAACAAAGCTTATTAGATAAGATCACAATTAACACACAGTATATTTAGACATTTTATGTCTGCAAAAGCATATTTGAAATTCTGCAAATTAAATATTCAATAAGTTCTGCAAACAAATGTCAGTGTACTGATTGTTTGAGAATGCTTGACATAGAGGCTATTATGTCATTATTATACTGCCAGCAGAAAGAGAACACAGCTGCTTGGACTCTTAATTTACATTCATATGTGATTAAAGATAGCCACAGTGGATGTAAAAATAAAGCCTCAAACTGTTTCTGCATGAGTATAAGCCTTGAGTGCCTCAACAACAGCAAAAAAGTGGCATCCAAAATAGTGGATTTCTAATTCAGTTCCCCATATACATAGCTTTGCTGCTTCTGTTGGAATAAAAATACAGTCTCATAATTGAATTTGCATGCTTGGTAAAAAAAATGACGTTTAGATGGTAGTGCATGCAAGTAGAAATTAGTATTTTCTGGGACAGACTCTCTGTTCACTGTAAATTAGAGTACATGAGCTGTAGACTTCTATAATGGTGTATCTGAAAACTGAGAGTCTTACTTTGCCTTGATTTATTATGTTTTGTCAGCTGCATTTCACTTCATCATACTGCAAAAGGTAATGTCATTCTTTTCACTGGATAGGATTATAAAGACTGATTACCTCAGAGCAGCATCATTAGGGTTTGGACAATCTGTTATAATTATATCTCTTAATGATGAACAGGTTTTGTTTTTAAAATAATCACTTTCTGGAGGGAATATGCTTGGTGATTTACAGTAGTTGTCTGCCCTTCCTTTGAACCCTTCATTTCCTGTTTTCCAGGATTCATTAAGATGAAGGAATGTAGGTTTGTGAAGTTGTTTCAAATGCAAGATTAGAATATTACAACAACCACTTTAAAAGATGGACACAGAGAACCACAAAAACTAAAACTCTCAAATCAGCTGAAATCTTAACTCAAGAGCATTCAGCTGGTATCTGTTCCTGTTACATTTTTCAATTAAAAAAAAAAAAAGTCTGAGGAACTTAGATTTTTGCATAAGCCCCTGCCTGTGATAGCATCAGCTGGAGGTGATGAATGATAAATGTTGCATGCTGTCTGTTACCAATTATCCAGCATTCTCCTAATTTTCATGGTCTTCAGAAAAAGATATTTCTGATGCAGAAATGAATACCTTGCATCTTTCAGAATTTCAGCTGAGAATTGTTCTATAAACAAAGCTAACTTCAATTTTCATCTAGGCCAATTTGGATGGGATTTTGAGCAGCTTGGTCTTGTGGAGGATGTCCCTGCCCATGGTAGGGGGTTGGAACAAGATGGTTTTTAAGGCTCTTTCCAACCCAAACCATTGTATGATTCCATAATCCTATTATTCTAAACACACTTCTGTTGGTTTCAAGAACCCAAATAATAATCAAATTCAAATAATAGTTAAGCATAAAGAAGATGCAGTTATTCATTGGTTAAAGTAAGTGCAACTGAAATAAATCCCCATATTCTCTTGCTGACTCAGCAAAGTGCTAGTTATAATGTTAGCTGAGAAGAAGAAGAGTATTTAGTTAGATTGAACTGCAAAAATCTTAGTAAGCCTTTTTAGCTACACTTGATTTTTGTGAAAACTGAGCAACATCACTGAGCTATTTTAAACATGTCTGTCTCACTCCTGCTATGTGCTCCCCTTCATAAGTCAAAGATCTCTACTACGGGCCATAAATTGGAAACAAAAGAAAACAGCAAAATCTCACATAAAAAGTTAGCTCATCCTTCAGTCATGCCCATTAGAGAATAAAACATAAATAAATACCCCCAAAGCATAATTAGATTCAGACACTGGAAAAGTTTCCTGGATTTATGGTGCATCTACAAGTGACGTATTAACCACAGGAATCCTCCAGCGCTCCATTTCCATCCTGCCTGCAGTCACACATGGAGAGCTGCTGCTCACATGGAAGAGCTGCTTGCAAACTGTAGGTTAAACAGAATAGTAGAAGAGAGGGGGAGAAACAAGAGGTTTTCTTCATTAGGTGACTCAAGTTGTAAAACTCTGAAAAAGGCAGCAGAGTTCATAAAGCACAGTCCTGGTTTTCTACAGTTTGAAGCACCAGCAACCTCTAAGGACTGCCTATTGTGCATTCCTGTCATGGGAGATGTAAAATTACAAGATCTATGTGACACACAAGAATGGACACCCTCTGTGCAAGCTCATGCACTTTTAACTTAAACGTATGCATATGGTGTAAGAAATAGAATAATTAATTATCAGTGCAAAAAGAAGCATTAAGACAATCTTAGCCCTTGCTTTGTGCATATAGCCTGTCTGAGATGGAGTTCAGGAGAAGTCTGAGAGACCGTGGCTGGTTTTGTGAATTTTTGCAGTGGAACAGGGAGGACAAACATCACAATAGTTTGAAGTTCTTGTTGAGCACAGGCAGTGAAGGCTGGTGCTGCTGCTGACAGGAAGACAGGTTCCAAGAGTGGCATGTAGTGGAAGTGTTGCTAAACTCATCAAAGCCAAGCAGTGAAAAGCCTTAGAAATGAAGACCAATATTTTTGTAGTTAATGTTTCCATACAGAGAACATTTTAGTTTGGTACAAAGAATACGCGTGTCCGTATTTGGTGTCTGCTAAAATCTTCATTTTTTCTCTTGGTTCCTTTCCTTGCTGAAATGAATTATGTGATTTCAGTTTGTTCTCTGGGGAATAATATTTACCACATGTACAATGTGTGCTTAGGAAAGGACTGTATCCAGGGTAGCTTGTTTTAGCTCCAGAGGACTGTGGTCTCTCCAAGTCAGGAAGAAGGTTGTAATTGATGAGGAAAAATACAAAAAATCATATAATGTACAATAGCAGCCTCTGTTCAGCATGACCTGCTTGTGCAGAGTCCAGCAAGGGCTGTCTGTGTCTCCTTTGCACTCATGAGTATGTTGCACTCAACAGGGAGAAAAAAGGATGCATTTTTACAGTTCTTTACTTCAGCATTGCCTTTAATTGCATTATCTCTCTTTTATAGATGCCAGTTAATAAAATAAAAAATACAATTCAATGCAATTGAAACTGCAGTCCACCAGTACCTATAATCACAATGAGACACTTGAAAAGTGAAGTTGCTTTCTCTGGGCCACACATTATGCCTAGGACAGGGCTGGGAGCAGCATCCTGTCTGTGATTCCTCTCTCCATCCCAGAGCTGGTCCTTGGCACCCTCTCTCCTGCCCACGTGTTCAGCATTGGTTCATAACCTCATTACCTACAACACCAGCCTGATTTTCCTGTTTCCCTGAGTAGTCTGACCTGGAAATTGCTTTTGTTCCTTCCTCACAGGGAAAACGTGTGACTCCACTGTCAACTACTGTGAGTGCAACCCCTGTTTCAATGGTGGGTCCTGCCAGAGTGGGCTGGAGGGGTATTTCTGCCACTGTCCCTTTGGTGAGTACCCTTCTCCTCCTCTCCTCTTCATCTCCCCTTTCCCTATTCCTATTTCTGTCTATTTTTACCTGCATAAATGATTTCTGGTTTGAAAATGATTCAAGGTCTGGAAAAACTGCATGCATTTAGTGGTTCAATTAGCTCATTTTTCTTTAAAAGAAAATTTTAAAATGATGTGGTCACTACAAATACATATTTGTCATTCCTAGTAGCAGGTCCCTTCTCTCTCACACAAAACATAAGACCCAGCCAAACAACTCAGTGCCTAAAATTTAGAAATAATATTTCTGATTAGATAGATAGATAGATAGATAGAGATAACTGTCCAAAAGTAAGAATGGATGCTTGAAATACTTAAAGCAAGACCACTGACTTCCTAGAGAAGAAACTTAGCTCAACCACAGCTGGATCAGGACTAAAGTACCTCCACCACCAAGAATATCCAAAGTTCAGTCTGAAGGAGGAGGTAATGATGATAACAAAGCTCTCCTGATGCATAACAGGCACTTCTAATGGAGCTGAAGAGTAAGACCACTGTAAATAACATCAGTATTTTACATCAGAGAAGCATATAGTAGTGCCAAAATAGTTTCATAATTTTTAGAATTTAATTATCCCAGATTGGTTTGTGGAACGAACCCAATAAAAACATAGAACAACATGGATATTTTAAGGCATCATGACACAATTGCAGCAAGATTGATTCTGAATGCAGATTAATCCAGAATTGCCATTGTTCATATGGAAAAGTATGAAAGGAAATGTAAGAGATTAATAAAAAAACCAGAAATGTACAGAAATCATCTACAGTGTTTTAAGGTTGCTGAAAACCATCTCACAAAATTATGGTTCTCAGTATGCATTTGTAACTGATGTTGAATAAGTTTTTCTATTGACATGTGGAATAATTTCTCTATTCTCTTTTATTTCCTTTATTGTACATTTCCTCAGGGTATATTAATTTCCCATTGTAAATGTAACTAATATTCATAAATTAAACCAGGTTTTTTTTTCCCCATTGTTACTGCAGTAAGAGAAAAATCAAGGGAAATTATGTGACAGAAAGCTGAAAAGAAATATGTAGAATGCACCAAAATATTCATATAAGCAAAAGCTTGAGAAGACGTAATATTTTAATCACACATATGCTTATTTCATAAGTATAAAAAATGAACCACCCAGTGAGAAACAGTTCAGATAACAGCCACAGAGTGAAAAATAAACTCAACTTGCACATTTGTTTCCATAGCTGGACTAATAAATGCCTGATGATAATTAGCAGTCATGTCTTGACAGAGCTGTCAAACTGGCTTGGTTTGGTGTTTTCCAAAGAAGCCACAGAGCTCGACGAAATGCTTTTCTATAGATGCATCTGTCCTTAGTAACTTGATTTTTGAGTTTAGATATCATGGACCTCAGCACCCAGCTGTGGGTGATAGCATTCTTCTGTTGGTTGTGTGATTTTAATTCTACATTAGAGGCTCCACAGCCATGTCAAGAGCACATCCATACTTCACTCCTGGGAGAATGTACGGTAAGGGAAAAACTCCCCAGTTCCAGACTTTGCTTCTCATTTTCCAGGTGTTTTTGGGAATCACTGCGAGCTCAACAGTTACGGGTTTGAAGAGCTGTCCTACATGGAGTTCCCCAGTATGGATCCCAACAACAATTACATCTACATCAAGTTTGCCACCATAAAGAGCAACGCCCTGCTGCTGTACAACTACGACAACCAAACCGGGGAGCGGGCGGAATTCCTGGCCCTGGAAATCGCCGAGGGGAGGCTGAGGTTCTCCTACAACCTGGGCAGTGGCACCTACAAGCTCAGCACAGCTAAGAAGGTGTCTGATGGACAGTTCCACACCGTCATCGCCCGCCGGGCTGGAATGGTAAGAAATGCAAAAACGAGCATTTTAAGAAAAGTTCACCCGAATCCCTTTGGCTTCCAGGCGTGCTCGGAGGAAGGTAAAATTAGTGACACTGCGTTTGCTAGCAGAAACTCCAACTTTGGGAAAAGCCTCCCTCGTTTCTGCCTTATTCCAGCTGACTCAAAGCCCTGTGGTGGTTTGTTCAGTATGATGATGATAAAGTGTAATGAAAAAAACATGTGCAAAGTGCCCCCATGCTCTCAATGTGAAAAATGAGAGGCAGGAATAATTAATGACATAGATGACTACGCACGGGGCTAATTAACTGGTGTAGATTACAGGGATGATTATCAGGGAATGCTAATTAACCACAGTAATTGCAAAAAGCCTCATAATAATTTTTCTCAACGTTTGGAAAATAGAAGTGGACAAACTTAAAATTCTAGGCATCCATGAACTCCTTGAGCTAATCCAGAGCTTTTACCAATCTCATCAGACTGGGAGCCTGGTTTTCCTCTGTAGCATACATGTAAAGAGTTAAAAGGTGCTACATTAAGAGAATTTTTGAAGGGAAGGAGGGAAATTACTTCTTTGTCCCCCAGAATCCATCTGAGGTGAGGAGCTCTGCCAAAAACTGGGACAACTGATTGCCATATGCCTGGCACTCTGACCCCTCTCCTGCCTTCATTTTTTTTTTCCAGTAAATGTTTTCTATTCCTCTTCTCTCATTTTTTAATAATATTTCCAAAGCAGAACATAAACCAAATGCTCTTGGAATCCAAGCCAAGTTTTTTGACTCCACAGTGTTTGAGTTAGAAATAAAACCAAATCTATTTGCCATCCATAATCAGTAACTATTACCCAACAGTTCCCTTCTCAGGCAGAAATGGCCAGCATACATGGAATTCCATATTCTTCCCATGTTTGGAATTAAAGTCACAGAACAATAATATATGGTGAGGTTCCCCTTTTTTCTTTTTTGTGTATTTCAAGCTGAAAGTGATGAAGGGAGTAAAAGCAATAAACTCCTACCCAGTGTGGCTCCCTTCTAGTCCTTGAAGAGACTTAAGCCTGAAACTCCATTTCAGTTCCTAGTGCAAGACCTGATATCTCCATTTATTCTGGGTGTTGGTCTCTTCTCCCAAGCAGCAGGACAAGAGGAAATGGCCTCAAGTTGCAGCAGGGGAGGTTTAGATTGAATATTAGCAAAGAGTTCTTCCCCAAAAGGGTTGTCAGTGCCTGGAACAGGCTGCCCAGGGAAGTGGTGGAGTCACCATCACTGGAGGTATTAAAAAGATGTGTATATGTGGCACTTGGGGACATGGTTTAGTGGTAGCCTTGACAGTGCTGGCTTAGTGGTTGGACTCTTGGAGATCTTTTCCAATGTTAAGGGCTCTATGGTTCTGTGAAATCCAGTCTTCAGCTGGATTTGCAAATCCAATTTTTGTGTGTTTTTAGGACTTATATACCCAAATAACGTGAAGTACAATTGTGATGTTGAGCAATGACTTCGGTTTAATGTGCTTTGATATCAGATACCAATTTGCATCTTGCAAATTTAATAATTTACATCACAGCTTCCTAATGGTAAAGCCCAAAGGTGCACTTTAATCTTGACATGTACCAGGTTCCCATTTTAGTAACTAAAGTAGAATGTTACTTCTATAAATAAGATGTAAATTGCTAAGTATAGGGGCACGGAGTAAAAGTTGCAACAAATAAATGAAGTACGCTGAAGAAAAAAAACAGAGAAAGAAAATGTTTTACTTGTCAGAGTGCCAGAGGACTATAGAAGAGAGAACATAAAAAGGGCTATTTATAGAAGTTTCAGCTATGAATGCTTCAGGCTAAAAGCAAGCATTTAAGACTACCTATACCTTTGTGTGATCTTGTTTGTTTTTAATGTTTAAACCTATTCAGTAATGTCAGCTGTTTACAAACAGCACGTGAAGAGAGTCGCCTTTGTCTTAGACATTTCTGCTGCAGGAAAAATGTCTCCCAGGTGTCCAAAACTGTATAAAATAGGCCCCCTTCAGGATTCCAAATCTGTCATTTCCTACACCACAGTGGGATTTTATCGGAAACTGGTAAAATCATTAAGTTGTCAGTCCTGAGCTATTGCAAAGTGACAGGATAGAAAGGCTCATAATGTGGCAAGGTAACTGTAGAGTAATGCTTAAGTAACAAGCAGGAACATTTGACTAACATTAGAAAATAAATTGTATGAACTCTGGTCCAAGTAAAATATATTCTCAAATATCCAGCCCTTCAGCTGAGGTTGGAGCTTGGCTTGCAGAGCACATAGCGATGTAAGTTAGGGAGATTATGCTGATTGAGCTAAGAACAAAAAACTCATTTCAGTTTTTGTTGTTGATGTTCTGAAGGAAAATATGTATGCATGTGGTGGCATACAGAGCAGCCAGCTTATTATTCTTTCTCTGAATTGTTTCATTTACATAGGGCTATAATCTGCTTTGGAACTGCAGACTGACATTTCTTGGGAGAAGCACTTTGCTCATTTGTATGGAAAGAAATTCAAGATAAGCTCCCATTAAAAACAGCAGATTGAACAATTTAATCGAACTGTAGGGCATGATTTAGGGCTGAGAGCTCTGAATTTATTTGGTCAATACAGTGCCTCAGCTTGCAGTGTGTGTCTGGAACTAGCATGGACAATCTGTGGGGATTTCAACAGGCTGTTGTTACCAAACTTATTTGCAGGCAGTAGAAAAAACCTCTGCAGAGTAATGATGTACTGATAGCCAGTGCTGCTTGCTCAGCTCCCATAGAGCAGTCTAAATCAAAATATAAACCCAGGCATTTTTAAAGGTGCCGTTTGATTTAAATTTGCTGTAAAACTGTACCACACATCTAGCTGAAACATGAGGAGATGTACAATGTGGAGATTATGTTTATTTTTCTGAAAATTTGTTTTAAGGAATAACTAACCTTCAGGGTTGGTTGGGGTTTCTTTTTTTCAGCGCATCTGTTATTAATAAATCACTGTGGGGACAATTCTTTGCTAAATAAGGAATAAAATAAAAACTCCTTTTTAAATCAGCAGGAGTTATTTAATGATTTTACTGACAGCTTTGGTTAGACTTTTATAGATTGCAAACAGAAGTGCCATGAGTAGCTTTAGTGTAAATAAGTTGAATGGGTAGTCTCAGAATGGTTTGGGTTGGAACCCAAAGAATCACAGAATGGTTTGGCTTGGAAAGAACCTTAAAGATCATCTGGTGCCCTGTCATGGGCACAGACACCTTCCACTAGACCAGGCTGAGGCAACCTCATTGTATGGGACTTGATGGCTTGGGGATAAAAACAGTAATAATAATAATAATAAAGAGTAAGACTGCTGTAAGTACTGGCAATGCCTGGTACTTCTCTAAACATCAGCTCAGTCCCACTCCAAGTGTCCAGATGCTTCTCCATTATCAAAGCTGAGATCCTTCATGACCTCTTAGTCAAGTTACCTCAAGCCATTTGGTTACTTTTTGAGTTTTGTTGAGTGGTTGGTTATTATTTTTAACCGGTAATCCCAGCTTTTCTATTCCCAGGGTCATTATTTTAAACTGGTAATCTCAATGTTTGTACTCCCAGCTTGTGTAACATGCTTTTTATCAAGTTCAATATGCTCAATGTCATGGTAAAGCCCCTGAAGGAACACCCTTTGTGATCAGAGGAGGAGGCTTTTTGCTCAGATTATCTGAACCATATCAGGAGTAGGATATGGTACGAGCCAAAATAACTTCAGTTTCAAGTAGTAAAGCAAACAAATACGAGAGAAACCCTGCCCAAATGTGAAAAATTGGTGTTTAGCTGCTTCTCTGTGTGAAGCAGACAATTAGCTCCCTCTGTTTGTATCCAATCCCGAGTGACATCCTGATACACAAGTGCTCCTTTCTAGCCAAGTCCTTGATAGAATACCCTTAGCATAAGTAGTTCATGTGGCTGGGGACTAAAGCCTTGTAATATTCAGCATATTTGTGTATGTGCCTTTTGCAGGCAGCATCCCTGACAGTGGATTCCTGCTCTGAGGACCAGGAGCCAGGCTACTGCACTGTTAGCAACGTTGCTGTTTCGACTGACTGGTAAATATTTCTTCATTTTGTGGGATTAGTTTGGAGTTTGGGTGGGATGTTTTTTGGAGTAAAATTAAAAGTAAACTTAAGAAGAAATCTGCCTGTAAAGGCAGAGAAAGTTGGAGTAATGATAAGGCTCTCAAGTGTCAGTTGCTTCCATCATTGGGGAAGCAAATGAAATGTTCTGCGTGTGCTGCTGCTTGCTAGGCTACATTTCTGCATACAACTGGATCATAGCAAGGAGTTTGCTCAGAAATCCCCAGTTCTTGACCCCATCTCTGTCCCCAGGCTCTGGTGGCAGTCAGGAAATGCATGGCCATGAGTAGTCTGCACTGTGGTGTAAATGAGGATAAGATCTATTGCCTAATGATTTGGGGTCATGTATTTATTTAAACTGCACTTCTCGTTGCTCATAAAGAATTAGGAAATAAAAGCATCTGATTACTGCTGTTAAAAAAAAAAAATTAAGAGTAATGACTTTGACATTGTTTTCAGGTGTTGCCTGTTACAGATTTGAGTTCATAAACAGTGTCCAGTAAAGAAAGCAAACTTTATTTCTGGTGCTTACTGTAACTAATTCAGTAGCCTTTGGGTTGTATCTTTGGAGATAACAGTAACTTTAATCCAAATCATTTTGGCTAATTTCTTAAAATTGTCACAGTCATGTTTCCTTCCACACAGGGTTTCCCTGCTAACAGAGGTGTTACATCTTTGTACAACAATGGATCCATCTTCCTGCTATTTAAGTACCATGTACAATCTCAGTTATAGTTGGGTAAAAAACTTATTTGTTGTCATCTCAAGCACAGTGCTCAATCAAGTGAATAGAAATTCTGACATGCAAACTGAGTATGAATTTAGAGTGATACCCACTCTAACTGTTAGTTCAAGTGCTATTGATCTCTCTGTCTCCCCTTCTAAATGTAAAATACCAATTTGGGAAGAGGAATTTCTGTAACTGATGGTTGCAGTTTGTGTCATGGCTATCCTGATGTCTGGTTCTGATCAGTTATTTTTCTCTTTTGCAGGACTCTCGATGTACAACCAAATCGAGTTACTGTGGGTGGCATCAGGTCCATAGAGCCCATCCTGCAGAGGAGAGGACAGGTGGAAAGCCATGATTTTGTGGGCTGCATCATGGAGTTTGCAGTCAATGGACGTCCCCTGGAGCCCAGCCAGGCTTTGGCAGCCCAAGGAATCTTAGATCAGTATGTCTGCTATATATGGGATCAAATGGACCCCATTTGCAATAAAGGAACCTGCCATGAATGCTGTTCCATTCAGACACCAGCAGATTTTCATGTTAGAAAAAAACAACTGTAGAACCTACTGCAAAATGGGAAAAATGTAGGAAGAAAGTGAATTTGCATTAAAGGTTCACTAAAAATTGCTGTCTTAAAAAAAGAAAGCATCATTACATTTCTGTTGTCAGAGATTATTTAAGTTGCTTTACAGGCTGAAATTGAGTAGCCTCTGTTCTTGTGTTTCTTTATAAATTCCACCTGGTTTTGACTATACTCATACTGTTTGCTAACCCTCTACTCCCTTTTATTTCCTCTTAATCCACCATGTCTGTTCTCTCACTTTGCCTCTCAAGTATCCCTGAATTCCCCTCATATCCTCTGAGTGGTCTTTCAGAAATTATGAACTACCCAATTCTATTGTTTTTTCCATCTCAGTATTTGAAATCACAGTTGTAGCAATAATGTCAGTCTTCCATCCAGATTTCCTTGTTCATATTTCCTCTCTAACAAAGGCTCTGGCAGTCTGCAGCATAAAAAATGCCTAAAAAGGTTTCTTCTCTCTTGCAAAACAGATAATAGAAGTTAGGCTGTCTCTGAATTCCTTTCTCTTTTGTAAGACTGCTATAAATTAATGCTGAAAATTGGGATCTGCTTAGAAACCTGAGCTGCCTACAGAGATGCTTAGAATTACAGAAGTTTGGGTTGCAAGGGACCTTAAATATCATCAATTTCCAACCCCTCTGCCACAGGCAGGGACACCTACTAGACCAGGTTGCTCAGAGCCCCATCCATCCTGGTTTTGGACATTCCAGGGATGGGGAGAAGAGCCATTTTTGCATCTCTGAGGGGAAGAAAGGGAGTACCATTTAAACAGAGAACACTTCCCAGCACATTTGCTCCGCTTATTTGTGTGCACTTTTTTCAGCATCTACTTTTCTGATTTCTTTCAGGTGTCCCAGACTGGAAGGTGCTTGCACCACCAGCCCCTGCCAGCATGGTGGCACTTGTGTCGATCAGTGGTCATGGCAGCAGTGTCACTGCAAGGATGGACTGACAGGAAAGCACTGTGAAAAATGTGAGGAGGAGGTTTCACTGTCTTTAACATACACCTAGCTGAGGCTCAACCAAAGGCTGTTAAGAGTTTCTTCTCAGGGCCACCAGATAATGAATTTTACAAAATAATGAAAACAAGCAGCATGTTGTCTCTAATGTGGTTTAAAAGTCCACAGTGGACTGTTGTCCTTTCATGAGCTAAAAATGGCAACAACTTGAATATATAATGTTTTCTGGTCTGTATATGGCATTTCAGGTAACTTGCACTCATTTGAAGTCCTGCTTCCCAATAACGTATAATCCGTAACTAAAATAAAGGTATCCCATAGGAGGGATTTGTCTGCTGTGGGGAGCTAAGAGGGTTAGAGAAAACCCCTTCATGTAAACATTGAATTCATGTGCTTATGGCTTCTCCAAACTAAAGTTCTCTTCATCAAATTTACTGTGGATTATATGCAAGAAAATATTGTAAATGTAAATGAAAGCAAGGCACTTATGCTCAGGGGTGATTAACTCTCATAGGAGTAGCCCTGTAAATCAATATGGGATTGTCCAGGAGAGCAAAGTGATTTATTTCCATGTAGTTGTAGTATAATGACTGGGCTTTGTTTTTTTACATGCCCCATTATTGTTTAGCTGATTTATATGTTTTTATTGCACCGGTTTACAAAAGAATTTAGCCATAATTTTAACAGCATTTGGTAGTCAATGCTCTGCCTTTTTTATTCACTTTTTTTTTAATGCCATAACAAATAGAAAGTCATTATCTCTGCCCTGAAGAGCTTAGAGTTCAATATATCAGGAAACCCTGCTTGCAGTAATGGAAACAGTAACATCCCTGGGAAGGAATTACAGTTCTGAGAGCCAGATTTTTTTTCCCTCCTCCCTCACTTGTTCCCTGGCGAGTTTTAATTTACTATTGACTGATAGCAGCAGTAAATTACTGGCACACTCCCACTCTCAAGCACACATTCTGGTGGAAGCCAAGGAGTAGAGGGGCTGCAGTTGCCATCCAGTCCCGCTCCCCCCTTGACCCGCTCTGAACTCGATCCCTGCTCCGAGGGAAGGCGGTGGCGATGAGGCAGGTGATGGCTGGGGCTGTAACGAGCTCATCTCCTCCCTGTCCTTGTCCCAGATATCACTGCTGACACGGCCTTGTCGCTGGAAGGCAAGGGGAGGCTGGACTACCACGTGAGCCCCAGCAAGAAGCGGGACCACCTGATGAGGCTGGGGGCTGGGGGCGTGGAGCGCCTGGAGGTGAAGTTCATGACGAGGAGCGAGAACGGCGTCTTGCTGCATGTCCAGGAGAGCAGCAACTTCACCACCGTGAAGGTAAGGCTGCAGCTGGTGCCAGCTTTGGCTTGATTGGACTGCCTCGTGTGCAGCGATCAAAATCCCCTTTTTCCATTACTCTTTCTGTTTCCTGTATAAAATATGAGGTCTTTAGCTGAGACTAGGCACTGCTCCAGTGTCATTCATCTTCTCAACAATTCCCTTCCTATTTGCCAAGGTATCAGAAGATCTTGATGGTTTTATATCTAATCAGTTTTGTCTAGACTCCAAATAGTGACTGCTTTAAGGCGACGAGAACAGTGCTCATTGCCATGGTTATTATCATCATTACACTTTACAGAACAAATCATTTTGTTATTGGCCTTTTATCTTCTGGTTTTTTGAGCCTTGAACCCAGACCCTCCTTAAGCTAGCAAACGATTGCCAAAAAGTTTTCATTAATTCCTACCAACATGGCTCAAGCTTATCAAACTAGGAAGTGAGGGATAACTCAAATTCATGAGGTTACTCACAGACCAATGTCAATATCAAATTCTTTTGGCATACATAGCTGAATTAATGCTTCAAATGCCATGCTGTTTTGGGATTTTTGTTGTTTTTTCTTTCCTCAAAGAGCTTATTGCTGCAGAAGTTACCTTTCTCAAGAGAAAGCAATGGTTTAGTTCCTGGCGATGACTCAGTCCATTTACTCATAACTCTAAATGAGTACAGCAGTGATGTTGGCAAGCCCCTTTATTGGGTTGGTGTAAGCTCCAAGTTTCCTTGACTGCTGCAAGGCTTTCCAATTTTTTGTTCCCTGACTTTTAGAGATATTCATACAGAAATTCACACTTTCTAAGCTTTTCAGCCCCGTGGATATCCTCCACCTGCCTGGTCAGAGTTACGAAGCTTTCCTGACACACCGGCTGCATTTAAGAAGCAAGTCTGCACTACTTCCCTGGCATATGCTTTTACCACATCATTTCATAGGAAGTTTCTGCCTCGCTCGTATTAGCAGATAAGATCTCATTATTTTGACTTCTGGAGAGAAAAAAACCTTTTTCTCCCCCCAGTAGAATTTGCTAGGTGAGCTCTCCAAGCATTATTGGGAATAAAAAAAAGAGAGAGAGAGTTGCCTTTCCTGGCTAAAAGCACTGGTGCTGTGTTTATGCAAACACTCTTGTTATTGTTAATATTGGTGTAGTTATACAAGCAAGCAGAGGGTGTCAAGTCCCAGCCCCAGCTGTGCAAGGGAAGAGAGCAGAGGTTTGCCTAGTACCAGGTGCAGAAGTCTGAGGAAGGAGAGCTGTGCTGGTGGTTGCCAAGCAGTTCCCAGGTGATGCTAGTTAGTAAAACTGTAGTAATTTAACTGTACCTAGTGCAGTATGGCCTCTGCACTGCTCCTCATTCCCAGAGCAGGTATCACCATGAGTATTCCCCTCAGTGGTGGCCCAAGATGCCAATGAAGCCAACCCAGCAAAGGTCTCCACATCCTCTCCATCCACTCCTGGTGCAGAAGTTGGGCTTTAGGGACCTGTCTTTACAATTCTTGTCAGTCTTCAAAACAGACAAATTTTTAACTTGATTTTTGGGTCTTTTAACATGCCTATTATCCAAAGTATTAGCATTCAGAGAAAACCTGCCATGTGTTTTTATTAAACCATGCTAGGGAAAGGCAGTAAGTCCTGTGGCTACTTCCATGCCTTCACATTTTTCCTCTTGTAGCTAATTGGTTTTGGTGTGGCTGAGATTGGGGTAAAACTAGAGAAGTGGTAATAAATCAGACCCACTGAGATTGGGAGCAGTTGATTCACTAAAGGATGGATGTAAACTCCCTCCAAAGAACCCAAGAGGAAGCTTTTTGATATAAAGGGATCCTTAATCCAGGAAAGATACAAACTTTTGCAGATTACATTAAATAGTTGTCAAATTCAGATGGAAAATGCTTCCTCCAAAATCCACTACAATGAAGAGAGTGGGGGGTCCCTTATTACTAGGGCTCTTTGTCACAGCTCATTTTCCTACACATGCACATTGCAAGTAATTCAGTTAGAAATAATGGGATAAATATAGCAGGTTAAAGGTGAAATTGCCTGTCTTGTTTTGCTGTATCTAGAAATCTCATCTGCAGTCAGACTAAATTAGCATAAATGGAGCTCTGAGATCTCTGAATCGTACGGGTAGAGGATGTGGATTACATTTTACCTATATTAACTAACATGCTCCTGTGTGAGGGGTGGCTGGGCACTGGCACAGGTTGCCCACAGAAGTTGTGGATACCCCATCCCTGGAAGTGCTCAAAGCCAGGTTTGATGGGGCTCTGAGTAACCTGGTCTAGAGAAAGGTGTCCCTGCCCATGGCAGAGGGGTTGGAACTGGATGATCTTTAAGGTCCCTTCCAACACAAGCCATTCCGTGGTTTTATGCATATATCAAGTTGTAGGAATTAATCAGAACATAAGCCTTTTAAATGACATCCCATTCAATGGCTAGTTTTAAGACAAATAAAACCCAATTTGTTCAGCAAATGAGATTTGGAATATTAGTAAAGTTGAATCAGCCCTGTAGCTAGGAATATGTTTGCTTTAGTGGTTCATTCTTTTCATTATATTCTACTTGTCAGTTGCTCAGCCATTTAAATAAAACCTAGAAATTCGTGTTACTCAATACTGTCAACTTCAGCCTTTGTTTCAAATTTAGAAACATGTTCTGCTTCAAGGCACCAAGAAGAATATTCCATACCTTTTCCTGGTTGAAGCAGTCATGGACCAGTCTTGTCTCTGGAAATTTTCTTTTCCAAATGCCCCTGTTTATGTTATTTATGAGTCTGTTAGCATTGGTCACATGCAATTTTAAAGATACAGAAATAGGGTTAAAGAATCCTGAATTACTGTGGAAAATATCAGTTGCTGACTAATAATTCTAAATAATTCTACAGGTCTTTTCTAAGGTGAAATTAAATTTTTTGCTTCTGTGCTCAGTCTTCCCTTAAGCTTGGAGAGTATTGTCTGGCATGGTGTATTCCTTTCTGTTTACATAAAGACTAAAATACAAGGAAGTATTTTTATGGGGCATAAAAGACAGAATAAGACATAACAAACCAGTTACAGGTTGCAGACATAAATATATGTACATATTCAGCTCAGTCAAGCTTTTAATAAGTGATTGTGGGAAATGGTGTTTAATATGTTTTAATAGTCTGTGGGCTCTATTTGTAAGTGTGGGATTTTCCTTGGGCTGTGTGATAGTTTAGACACATGCCACTTGTGTTTTATCAGTAACAAAAGCATCCTGTCTCCGAGGCGAGCTTTGTCAAACAATACATTTTCAAGTAGTCTAAATTAATACCTTCATAAATGAAGTGGATGCACATCTTAACCTCCATCCAAATGGAATACGTGCTAGATGCATTCATTGAGGCAGCTGCCAAGGCATGAGCATGCTCTTACAGCCTTATTAAAGCTGGAGTGTCTGAACCAAGTCCTGAGCTCGCATCACTGGAGAAGCAAATCCAGGACGTTTAACAGTTTCTGGAAACGAGAGCAGCATTCTTGTAGCCGGTGTGTCACCTCGCAGTTCTTCCCAGGTGAACCTTATATTTCCTGGAACAAAGGATGCAAGGCTTTGAGAGCTTCCAGCAGACCTGGTGCTGTGCCCTTTCCTGGGCTCTCCTGTGCACGTCCTGCACGCCCGGGGTACGGCTCTCGGGCTGACCGAGCCGGAGGGGGGAACGCGGCACAGAGAGCAGTTGTTCCATTTGATATGTGGGACCAAACATGCAGGAATACGTGTGGCCAAACTTGCAGAGCACCCAAGGAGACTTGCAGCAAGCTTCAGACCCATCCTATCTGAGTTTGTGCAGTTCTGTACGCCCTTAGGAGGTCAGCCAACATACCCAAATTTATGCAATGTTTGAGAAACTGCCAGGGTTGGATGTTGGGGATTCTTTTTAAGCTCCTGCATCTTAAGTGCAGAATTTGCACTGATCTCATTTTGGTATCATAATAGGAGGCTTGAAATCCCACATCTCATGATTCAGTAGAATTTTGAGGCATCATTCTTAAGAGAAAAAGCCAAAATATTCTTCCTTTTTTTTTCCCTAGTTGTTCACAAGTTTTAAAGCAGTTTGCTCAAGAAAGTACTATTTGAAAATTCTCACACAATCATGCACTTTGCAACTCTTCAGAAAGTTTTCTGAAATACAACAAAAGGTTTCTGCAAAATACCAATTAGCAGAAAAAGCAGATATGAAATGGGGCTCTTGCTCAAGCCCTGCTGCGCCTTATGCATTCCTACTGTGTCGTAATAAAAACTGGATGCAATTTTCTTGGGCAAGGACAACATCTGTTCACTCTGCAAAGCATTTTTCACACTTGCCTTGAGGAAGAAGGAGGAATTATTCTTTCTCTGGTTAAAATGTGTTGTCATGTGCATGACCTATATGTGGCTCCTCAGTAGGATTAGCCAGGGGTTGAATGGGTGGCAGCTCTAAGATGCAAATTTTCTGCTGAAGTTTCTACAGTGTGATGTATATAGTTCTGGCCAAATTTTTCATCCTAAATATTTAATGCCTTTTTAGTACAAAGCAATTATTTGGGGAAAAACATACCCACCCCAGCTTTCTATTACACCAAGGCTACATGTTGCTGTAGCTGTACTGAGTAGGCATCACACTAGTTATGTGTGCATAGCAGTTATGTGACACCATTTTAAAATGATGCATCATGTGTTCTTCTGACCAGATAAAAGGTGGGAAGGTGCACTACATATCTGATGCTGGAGTTGCTGGGAAGGTGGAAAGGAACATCCCTGAGGTGTATGCTGCAGATGGCCAGTGGCACTCGGTCCTCCTGGAGAAGAACGGCTCTGCCACCATCCTGTCGGTGGACAGGACTCACAGCAGGGACATTCTCCACCCCACCCAAGACTTTGGTGGGCTGAACGTCCTCACCATTTCTCTGGGAGGAATTCCATCCAGCCAACCTTTCAAGAGCACAGTTGCAGGTATTTATTTCTCCCTACCCCCCAAGTACTGTTATTCTTTATCAGTAATTAGTGTACGTCCATCCTTTGCCAGGAAAAATGCAAATTGAATTAGTAAGGATTTCAGACTTTGTTGCTTTAGTACACACTGCAGGCCTCTTGTTTCCAAAAGCAGGCACTCCATCTGCAGGGCTTTTTGGAGACAGGGGCTTGCTTGTCTGTGCATCAATTGCTATATTTTTGTTACTCCAATGGAGAAGAATGGATATATTCTTTACCTGAGTCATAATCTGGAAAATCAAGGCAAATCTTTCATATGGGCAAAAATGCTAAACAAAAACTTTGTAGGGATTTGGTAGGTACTACAGGATTTACCTGATTTTTAATATGATTGAAATGTTTTCTGCAGCTCCAAGGTCCTCCTGCTTTATCCTGCTGTCAAAGGAAGAATAGGATTTATTTCTGAGCAAGGACAATAAGGAACCACCCTCTGACTGATGTCTAGCTGTTAAGGAGTAAATCAGTCTCCCTTAAGAGTTAAAGTGACTGTCTCAAACCCTGGCAAAAGAAGTAGATAACACATATTTGATATAATTTCCCAAGTGCTAGGTAAAGATGGAAGTGATTTTTAGCTGCAAAACATGAGATACTCCAGACAATACAGATGTGTTTTTCACATATTTCTATATTGAAAAATCTTCCTGGAATTGTGACCAGATAAAGTATTTTTGAGTGGAGCAAATTCACACTTTACACTTGTGTATTGTGAATATGTATGAAATGTGTGGATGCTGTGCTGACCTTTATCCTTTTTACATGTATGTTTTATGAGCAGCATGTGCATGGAAAAAGCAGAGGCTTGTAGGAAAGCTGGAACAAGGAAAATTGAGGACACTTACCTCTCACCACTGCCCAGTGCTGTGGCAGACAAATTAGGAATGTCTGGCTTTCATTAAGCACACACAGTCCAAAATCCCTTATTCATATGATTTGATTTTATTTTAATATTGGATTACACTGGGTACGACATACCAAGGATTTACAAGGCACTGGTATAAAACTCTTCATGAACTCAGAGTCAAAAATATCTGCAGTGCTGTTAAAGGCAGACAACAGACGAGGTGACAGGGCTGTGAAGGTGCTGTGTCCAATAAAATTTCCAAATCCAGGTAGATGTGACAAATTGCTGTTTATCACATCACATCAGTCCCACAAGGAGCCACCATGCATGCAGCAAGGTGGTCATCGCTTTTGCTTGGGCTCCCAAATGAACCTAAATCTTCAGCCCTGAGGATTATAAAGCTTTAACACCATCTCACACAACTCAAGTATATTTGTTGTTTCTTGACAGAGTGGCATCCATCTCTGTGTACCATTTTGCCACACCTCCAAGCAGAGATCACCATAAGGTTGCACTACCTCAAAACCCTTCCAGAAAAGATTTAGTTGAGGGAACACAGAGAAGTGTTAGGCTGGCAGAAGACTGGATTTTCCTGTGACCTTACTCAACCACTGCACAGAGCCTGGGGATAATTCCATCTCCCTGGGCTCTCACAGCGCTAAAACTCGGTGTAGGGTAGCACTGCAACCAAGGAATGAGAACTCTGGGAAAAGGCCATTCAAGATTCAGAGATACAAAAGCATTACCATGAATTTAGGGGATAGGAGACTTAGCTGAAGCACAGCAGGCAAACTCAAATAATGTTTGGTGCTAGCACAGCCAAGCTAGCTGCCACAGGATTCTCTGTGGGAAATGACAAGAAGTATTAGAAATACGGGAAAATCAGGAGACAGAAGCATTTCAGTATATTGAATGAAGTCATTATGAGGCATATTTATTCAAATTCAGTTTAAAGACCTTAAGTCCTATTAGAATAGATGTTTCCCTATGGTAGCCGTGTGAATTCTTGGTTTATTTAGTGAACAGCGGACTGCGCTGTTGATGGCGCATACTCAGCCTTCAGCTCCCAACCACCCTGTCCCGTTTTTCCCCTTTCTCAGGCTTCAACGGCTGCATTTCCTACATCAAGTACGGCGGGGAGAGCCTTCCCTTCTCCGGCAAGCACAGCCTGGCCACGCTGTCGCGCACGGACGGCTCGGTGAGGACCGGCTGCCGCGGCCCCGACGTGTGCGCCAGCAGTCCGTGCTGGGGCGAGCTGATGTGCATCAACCGCTGGTTCGCCTACCAGTGCGTGCCCCCGGGCGCCTGCGCCTCCGGCCCCTGCCTCAACGGGGGCAGCTGCGAGCCGGGGCCCCACAACGCCTTCACCTGCAGCTGCCCCGAGGCGTACGCGGGACGGACGTGCGAGACCGTGGTGGCCTGCCTGGGGGTCCTGTGTGCCCCGGGCCACGAGTGCAGGGCGGGTGTCAGCGGTGGCCACGTGTGCCTCCCGTTGCCGCCGCCCGCCGAGCTGTCGCTGCCGCTCTGGGCCGTGCCGGCCATCGTGGGCAGCTGCGCCACGGTGCTGGCGCTGCTGGTGCTCAGCCTCATCCTCTGCAACCAGTGCCGAGGCAAGAAGTCAAAGGGGCCCAAAGAGGAGAAGAAAACGAAGCAGAAGAAGAAAAAAGGCAGCGAGAACGTGGCGTTTGATGACCCCGACAACATCCCGCCCTATGGCGATGACATGACTGTCAGGAAGCAGCCCGAAGGGAACCCGAAACCCGACATCATCGAGAGGGAAAACCCTTACCTGATCTACGACGAGACGGACATCCCCCACGCCACGGAGACCATCCCCAGCGCCCCGCTGGCATCCCCCGAGCCCGAGATCGAGCACTACGACATCGACAACGCCAGCAGCATCGCCCCCTCCGACGCCGACATCATCCAGCACTACAAGCAGTTCCGGAGCCACACTCCCAAGTTCTCCATCCAGAGGCACAGCCCGCTGGGCTTCGCCCGGCAGTCCCCCATGCCCCTGGGAGCCAGCAGCCTGACCTACCAGCCCGCCTACGGGCAGGGCTTGAGGACAACGTCCCTGAGCCACTCGGCGTGCCCCACTCCCAACCCCCTGTCTCGGCACAGCCCCGCACCCTTCTCCAAATCCTCGACGTTCTACAGGCACAGCCCGGCCAGGGAGCTGCACCTCGCCATCAGGGAGGGGAGCCCGCTGGAGATGCACGGCGATGTCTGCCAGCCCGGCATCTTCAACTACGCCACCCGGCTGGGCAGGAGAAGCAAGAGCCCACAGGCCATGGCGAGCCACAGCTCCCGCCCGGGAAGCCGCCTGAAGCAGCCCATCGGGCAGATCCCGCTGGAGACGTCTCCGCCGGTGGGGCTGTCCATCGAAGAGGTGGAGAGACTGAACACGCCTCGGCCCAGGAACCCCAGCATCTGCAGCGCGGACCACGGCCGCTCCTCTTCGGAGGAGGACTGCAGGAGGCCGCTGTCCCGCACCAGGAACCCGGCCGACGGCATCCCCGCGCCAGAGTCCTCCTCCGACAGCGACTCGCACGAGTCCTTCACCTGCTCCGAGATGGAGTACGACCGCGACAAGCCCGTGGCCTACACCTCCAGGATGCCCAAGCTGTCCCAGGTGAACGAGTCGGACGCGGATGACGAGGACAACTACGGCTCCAGGCTGAAGCCCCGGCGGTACCCGGGGCGCCGCGGCGAGGGCGGGCCCGTGGGGGCGCAGGCGGCCGGCACCGAGGGCTCCCTGCCCGCCAAACTGGGCCAGCCAGCGGGCAGCTTCAACTGGGACAGCCTCTTGAACTGGGGCCCGGGCTTCGGGCATTACGTGGATGTTTTCAAAGATTTGGCATCGCTTCCTCAAAAAGCAGCAGCAGCAGCAGCAGCAGCGAGTGAAGACAGCAAAGGTGGTACAGCAAAGCCTGTTTCCAAGGAGGGGGAAGCAGAACAGTACGTATAGGCTTTGTCTCCTGGTGTTGCCACAGCGCAAAGCCACGGGGACTGCTCAAACCATTATATGGTTGTACAAAAGCCAAGGTCAGCGTCTGATCCCCAGGCCAGTCTGGTTGGAGGAGACTTTAAAAATAATAACCATTATGCTGCTGAAAGAGACTTAAGACATTTTTAATTTAATTATGCTTGGATGAATTTATTTCTCCTGCATGCATTGTATTTGCAAACCAGATATTCGGCATGCAGCCTTTGGAAAGGGTTTTCCTATTTACCATTGTTTGGTTCGTGATTCTTAAATTAATAATGCTTTGTTCTGAAAATGAACTAATTTTTTGTTTCAATTGTGAAGGATGTGCATATTGTCTCCAGCTACTAACATGTTTTACGATGCAAGAGTACTGAGATTCCATTTTCCTTAAGAAGTGCATGGAAGTAAGATGGTGAATGAAGGAATTACAGTAGTGAGGTGTCTCAGAAAATGTAGTTACCATATCCTGCAGTTGCTCACATGTGACTTTATGGATGAAATCAGCTTGAAGAATTGCTGGCAACAGTGCTTGCTGTAAGTCTTATTCCATACAAGAGGTGCTAGAAGCAGCTCAAGCCAGTCAGCACTTTAGGAGTTGTTTTTTTCTTTTCAGTTTGTTTATTTGTTCATTTCAGGTTTCTTTATATTTTTTTGTTTGTTTTGGGTTTTTTGTTTGTTTGTTTTGTTTTGTTTTGTTTGTTTGGTTTGGTTTTTTTTGACAAAGTTGTGTGAGAGCTTCTGAATCTCTAGGAAATGTATTTGGGGATGCTTACTTAATCCTGGTCCCTCCCTGCCCCTCCTCAGTGATTCCTGATGACAATTTGTCAGCCCAGCCCAGCCCTGTTTTTGTTTGTCCCAGCGAGGGACAAACCTGTCCATTCCCACATCTCTTGGCCTCTCAGCTTGGCTGTGCTGCTGCTGCAGCCTGTGCTTGTCCCCTGATTCCATTTTCCCATCTGAACCGTGGAAAGGTAGGAAAAACACTTGGTTTCCTTCTTCACAGGGGTGTTGTGAGGGCTAATTAGTTAATTTGTCTGAAGTGCTTCGACATTATAAAGCACTATAATAAGTATTATCATAATTATTATTAAAGCACTGCCTAGCCTCTGTGACCGTGGAGTGGCATTTTCTGCATTCTATGATTTTTCTATGATGGAAACTTTGAAGAATTATTTATTGTATAGAAAATTACTGCACTCTAGCATTTTGGAGCGGATATGAGGGAAAACTACTTGTAGATTCATTAACGTAGCTTACCAAGGTCCCCCAATTCCCTAAAGTTGTAGGTGAAATAGAATCTCACAAAGTCCTTACATCTTCATGCAGATCTGATGAACTTATTGTACTGTGTAAAAACTTCTTTTTATTTTTTTTTTTACCTAAGCTGTGTTTTTATATCAATATTTTCCTATGCTGAATAGTTTTCTTACTTTCAGGGAAAGTAAGAAAAATACTTTTTTTACATTTGTTACTTATGTAACATCCATATTTTTCACATTTTGATAAAATTGTAACATACTGTATGCTTTCTACCTGTAAATGCCAATAATAGAATTAAAATATTTATTTAAAATCTTTAGTGTGCGTTATTAGAAACCTTTTGTCTTTTCTCTCTAAGTTCCACTCCTTGATCTTCACTTTTGGGGTTTAAGTTATAAGGCTTGTAAGCTATATAAACCTTTTAATCAGAAAACAGGCTTTAAGAAGCAAGTACGTATCTCAGGAAGATGGAGAAGAGTATCATGAGGTTGCTGAGCCTAAGATAATGTCAAAAAGTACCAAATCTACTTCCATATTTCTAATAAAACAATTAAAACTCTATTTTAGTCCATAGGGGTTTATTAGCAGCGACTGGTTTTGCATTTTTTAGCCATGATTTCCACCTCTGCTTCAAGCTGAGCTTTCCAGTACACAGGCAGTGAGGAGTGTGAGAACAAGAGTTTTCTGTCATAAAGCAGCAGTTGAACAATAAATAACTGCATTCTTTTATACTTACAAAGGGATAAATCAGACTTGGACAACTTTTTGGAGAATGCAGAGAGTGTAAAAGTTAAGGCTGCAGGCAAGAGGTGAATTCTGAGGTTACACTTGGAATTAGTGGTAAGTGTAAAGAACTTAGAAAAAGAATGACAATTCAAGGGCGGGGTTTATGTGTTACTTGTTTGGTTTAGAGTTTATTTTGTCTCCAAACTGGCAATTAGGAACCAGCTCTTTTTGGCTAAAATTGCTCCCAACTTCATCATGCCCCACAAAAGTGAAAAGATAATGGGCCAAAGTAGCCCATATTGGTATGTAAGTAGTTTCATCTGAAATAACATGAGTTCCACAAGTGATTTCAGAGTTTGAGGAGCTGCTGTAATTAAACATCTGTTAAAAAGCTGTATGTTTAGTTTGAATATTATCCTTTAATACAAACTGTACCACATCCAAGCAGTGATTTTAATAACACATGAAAACTTTAACAAATGAAAGCTTTTAAATGTAACACCAAACATATTGAGGGCTGTGTTATGCCAGTTAAGCATTCTGAAATTATCAAAAAGTTTTGCTGAAGGGGAATAATATGCAGTGTGGACTTACACAAAATACATGCCATAACTTTAGCACAGTTTACAAATTATCAAGTGGTAGTGTGTTCCTCTAAATTTTGACACTTTATGGGAGACAAATGTATATTTTACTGGTTTCCTAGTTTCCCTGTTCCTGAAAGGTGGCGAGATGTTTTTGACACTTAAACATATGATCCATTCCTGCCCTTTTTTAATAATTCCTGCATGATGAGGATCAGCAAAGGGTTCCAAGTGAATCATGCAGAGCAATCATCTGAAGTTACCAGTTGTGAGGGAGTGAGCTGCATAATTCCCCTGGTTCATCATCAGAATTACACGGTCCTGTTTCAAGATCTGGGATGTATTATTAGTCATAAATACATGGAAAGAAAAACAGTCTGCACAGCTCGCTGCAGTGCACAGGAGCCTCCAAACACATCTCATGTCAGCAGTTTGTCTCTGACCTGCCTTTCTGCTGCTAGAATGCTGAATGGTCTTTGCCAGTTCAGGTGGAGATGCTTTCTCCTGTTGAGGTTACTAATTAGATGGAAATGGACAGAGAAATGGCAGATCTACTTGGCATTCTCTTGTTGAGAGAATGAAAAGGAAAATATGAAAATACAAGAATATTGTGACTTGTGGTAGATTAATAAATGAATAAAAGGAGTGAAATCTAGATTTAGCTGATTCAAGACTTCTCAGTATTTTTCATCAAAGTTCTGTAACTTCAAAACCACAAAATTAATAGTAAAACGAGTTACATTGAAAAGTAACATAAAGTCCCACGTTTTGGTGAAAAAATCCCCTGTCAAGGATCAGACTGTGAGTCTGTGCTGCAGACCACAACCTGTGCAAGGGAGTATCAGTTAGCAGTGCAAAATCCAGCTGGAGCCACATTACTCCAGTCTGGCAATGAGAAGGCTTGGGGCTGCAAGGGGTGTGGGGTCCCACTGATGTCTTCAAAAGCAGGAGATGGAGCCAGCCAAAGGACTCGAGCTGCCAGTGTTCAAAAGGTAAATTAGATGTGGTGGAAGCTCTTTGAGAGTACTCTCTGTTTTTATTGTAGCACAAAATTCAAGTAATGGTATTATTCTCCAGCGTTAGGATGTGTAGATGGCATTTTCTTAACTGAATTCTAGAAAAGACTTTGTAATTATGCATCCTTTGAAATAGGAAGGACTATTAGGAAAAGATGATTAAGAGGAAAAAGTTGCTATTTTATGAAGTAGGAATGAGGGAAGAAAGTGAAAATGTTGATCTCTCTGCTTTATCATCCTAGCATTTTACTGTTGACCATTTTTTTCCTTTTCTATGGCCATCTATGTATTAATTCCACCATGCTTTCCTCTACTCTGTGAAATTAGTGCTTTGCCCGACCCAATGTGCTCAGTTTGGTTTTCTATAAAGAGCATTTAATGAGGATGACTGGCAGCCTGTGTTTAGGTTGTCAGCACCACAACCTGCCTTTTTTTTAAGTTTGGATATTTGCACTCAAGGAAGTGCATTTGCAATGGCTTTTCCTACGTTTTGCATGAACCTCACCTTCCATTCAGCCATCTTACAAGAGCTTTCTCCTGCAATAAAATATGGTTGGATCCTTAGTAATTTTTACAGCCTTTTTCCAGTGGTTTTCAGGTTTCATCATCCTTATTCATTCATATTCAGCAGTGAATAGAGTCTTTCTAGGTTGCATTTTGAGTTTAAAAGCACCTTTATCTCTGGGCTTCACAAAGTAAATCCTCAAGAGATTTGCTCTTCAATTTTAGGGCCATATGTATTTCATTTATGAGCATGTACAAAAAAAAATAATAATTCCCCACATGGATGACCAATATCTATTCTTCTTTGTAATTTACTGGTGGGGAAGAAGAAGGCTCTCCATCTGTCATTCCAAGGAAGCATTTTCAGAACTGTTAAGCAGGTTTTTGCAGTTTTCAGAAGTGGCTTCCACCAAGCCCATTTTCTGATGAGAACCCTCAAAGGGAAGATCCTGCATAGTGCCTTGAGGCAACCAAATGGCAGCATTCCATTGGCATTGATAGGGATCACACTGTGCCTGCTTGGAGCTTGGCTTCATCCCATCTTCCACAATCTTCCCACTCTTCTGCTTCCAGTGCAGGGCAAAATGAGGGTCCAGCAAGGTGTTGCTGTCCTTCCTCCTTAACAACTGCCAGGCACACCTGGCAAAGGATGGAGAATGAGTAGAAATGGCTCCTCCTAACCTCTGGGAAACAAGAATGCTAAACTACATTCATTTAACTTTAATTTACATCCTCTCAGAGGGAGCATTTTCAGGGAGTCACCAAACAGTGTCAGCTGGAAGAAAATAAGGTTAAAAGCCCCACATCAGAAAATTTGTGTTAATCAGGACAAATCAAGAGCAAAGGGGTTAAAAACGTTTCAGTCTTTCTAGAGTGAGCCCCAAGGATGACGTGTGGTATCTCAGATAACTCACACGTGTCATCAGTCAGGACAACAAAGTGGAGCAGACACTGGAACAGGCTTTCGAGGGAAGTGGTGGAATCATCATCCCTGGAAACGTTCAGAAAAAAGGATGTGTCACTTGGGGAGATGGTTTAGTGGTGGATTTGGCAGTGCTGGGTTAGTGGTTGGACTGGATGATCCTGGCAGTCTTTTCCAGGCTAAGTGATTCTGTGACACATACGCGTGGCAGCACACACCCGTGGACATCCATTCCACGTGGCAATTAATACCCTGCAAATTCCCTGTCAGGCCTCCAGGTCTGGAAAACAGATTAGCATCATGCCTCCCCCCAGTCATAAAATCCTGAGCTGCTGTTCCATGTGATTCCATGCATTCCCTCAAAACCCTGTTGCTCTTTGTGCAGCCCCTCAGACAAGGAGCAGCGAAAATAAACAGGTCCCTGTCTTCCCATTTGTTGGTTTATTTCCCCTGAGCCTTTTAAAAGCCAGAGTCTGATTTAGTAATTAGTGTTTCGCCTTGCATATCTTGTGCAATTAGCTAGAACAGCAAATTAGGGAATAAGAAATAAACATTAATATAGAAAACAAACATTAATATAGAAGAACATAGGGGATGAGAAATGGATATTGATGGATCATTCAAAAAGCACATTTTGGTGCAATAATCTAGAATCCTTACAAATAAGTGTTGTAATTTCCTTTAAAATACAACTCTTGTTCAATAATGCAAGTCTTTATTAAAACAATTTGTTAAACCTTGGCAAAGAAAAACTATGTGACAGCATCGTTTTACAAGAATTCCTTGCAGTTCATAGAAAGCTAAGTCAGGGCTGGAATGGTTTGTCTCTCTTAAAACAACTGATGTTAAGCATATTAAAAAGGAAAATTAATAATGGTTGTTTTATTTTTTTTTTTACACCTGTAGAATTTATCACAGTCATCAGAACAGGCTGGACTTGGTAGGGCTGCGGGACCCCATGTGGCAGGGAATGCCTTTGCTGTGGTGGTGACACCTCCCTGCTTTGCAGGAGGGGCTGTAATCAACACGACATGTGATTCTGAACTCCTGCCAGGGGCAGCCTGCTACTTTGGAGAAAGAGCAGTGAGTTCTGATAAAGAAAACCCACCCTCAGCCTTGGAATGCTTGGACCATGCTGGTGTCCCAAGGCAGCCATGGCTTTTGAGATTGCCAGGACAACATTCCTGACTGCCTGTGAATTTCTGCCTAAATGCTCTTTTACAAGGGAGAAAATGCTTTTGTGAGGGGAAATTGATTAGTATTTCAGTCTGAGCCTGTTACTTTCATCAAGAAAAAGGACAGGCAAAAGTTTTGGTTTAGGAGAGACCTTAAACCCCCCCAGTTCCAGCCCCCTGCCATGGGCAGGGACACTTCCCAATAGACCAGGTTGCTCCTCGCCCAATCCAACCTGGCTCCAGGGTTGGGACATCCACAGCATCACCCCCGTGTGGTTTCATCTCACTCCTGTTCTGGTTTTGAATTAGAGTCTATATAGGCTACATAGACTGGAAACTAAGCAGGCTTTTTTGAAGTTTAATCAAAGCTGAAAGCACTCAAAGGTAACAGCGTGTAAGAACGCAATCCTTTGAAAGCCAAAAATTAGTGTATCTAATCTACTGGAGCACCCCAACATTTCAACAATTGTTTTGTGGAATTGCATTAAACTCTGGCTTCCCAGAAATGCCACAGAAAATCCAAATAACCAGATTATTTTATCCATGTCAAATACACTTCTATTAAAATTACCCACAGAGTCTCCAGTGCCCTGGCTGTATTTACAGCACCATCCAATCACTCAAAGCACACCAAGTAGAAAAGAGATCCTGATGGAACAAATAGGTCCCTGAGGATGACAATTGCTCTCTACTGCTCCTGAGGGAGGTCATTCCTGGTAAGTGCCAGTGAAGCTTGAAACTTGTAGCCCTAGTTTTATTAGGAAATTCTATTCCAGCTGGGGCAAATCATGCACTAGCTGTGGGTGTCACTTGGAGCTTTTCTAATCCTCTTATGTTTAGGGACTTGATCCATATTTTTCCCCAAAGTAGTTTGCAGCTCGAGTTGTGTGAAAGAGGTAAGAAATATTGTTACTTCAACAGAACTGGTTTTTGACTGAGGTTTTTAATTACAGTGAGGTGGGAGTTTATTATGAGGAATATCATATTAAATTCTGTTCACTTTGACCCTTTTCCTGCTGTTACCAGAAATTCTGTTAAAATCTGTTGTTGTTTGTTGTTCTGTACCCCCTTTGGGTTTCTCAGTGCTGGTTTTATTCACCTGTTCTTAGCATTAAAACCGGGGGCAGTTTTCTATGAAGCTAATGCTGCAAATTGCATCCCCCTGAAACTTTCCAATACTTCCTGTGGCAAAGGGGGCCCTTCTTTTTCATTGATTTGAGTGCACTCACTGAATAATTACATCTGACGAGGTTCTGAAGCTTTGTCAAAGTTTCCTCTGCCTTCTCATTTTGGTTGCTTCTGTTTTGACTTTAAGATGTCCCTGGATGTTTGTCACGGGAAATGAGCTTGGCTGTTTGCTTTGGTTTAAGTGACATTCAATACTCTGAAGAGAGAAGTGGAGTATGACAGGTCTGTAATTGGGTCAATTTTTCTTTTTCCATCCATGAAATAGCCAGACATGCACATATCTAACTGTTCTGCTCATGCAGTACACCATGTCCTGGATTTTTAATAGGGTTTCTCTGTAGCTAGTCTTGAAATGTTGGTTTGGATTTGTTGTTTTTTTTTTTTTTACACTTATAAATGAATCTTGTAGAGCGCTGAGAGTTTTTAATCTGGAAAATGTCAGTGACAAGAGAAAAGCTGTGGTATGACAACTAAGAGAACCTTTTCCAATTTGTCTGATCAGCACTTCCCTGCCCTTTGGCAGGAGATACTCACTTGTGGAAAACAAATCTGCAGACTTTATAGTGCCTGGAAAACAAAGTCAGTGGGCAGAACTGTGGGGTTCCTGAACAACAAGCAACAGGTTGTGAAGCTAAATGGTTTTAATAGGATTAAATAGTGCAGATTCCTGGGTCTAACTACCTCATGGTGTTTTTTGCTCTGAAAAGTTTTTAGTCCTGGTGCAAAACTGGCCTCTTTTTGCTGAAAACAGGGGCACTAGGCTGGTTTATGGCAGCTGAAGAGCTGGTTCCCTGTGGTTAGTTAAGAACAGCAGCACAGGTCCACACACATCTGAGTAGTTGCAGTAAGGGAAATCTGCCTCAGTAGAAAAAAATCTTCCCTGTGAGGGTGGTGAGGCCCTGGCACAGGGTGTCCAGGGAAGCTGTGGCTGCCCCTAGATCCCTGGAAATGTTCAAGGCCAGCCTGGAAGGGGCTCTGAGCAGCCTGGGGTAGGGGAAGCTGTCCCAGCCCATGGCAGGGAGGTTGGAATGAGATGGGCTTTAGGGTCCCTTCCAACCCAAACTGTTCTGTGATTCTGTGATTCTGTTCTACCTCCTCTCTTCTACCTAAAAATAGAAATTGCTTCTCTAAAAATAATTACACTTCTTCTACATCTTTGACTTTAGAAGATAATACATGGGACATCAAGGGTTGAGACAAACTGTGTTTTAGTCAGCTGTGGCCTGATACCCAGCTTGTGTGATACTAGCTGATAACACTTCCATGGCACCACTGCATTGCCTCCTCAGCTGCCTGAGTACAAGGAAGAGATTAATCCTCCCCCAGCCCTGCTTTGTGTTTTATACACCTACAGCTGTAGGACATCTGCTGAGACAGAAGATTCTACATAAATAAGATGTTAATGTAAAAAATGTTATTTACATTACCTAAAATGAAAACTGTTAGGGAAATGTCCAAGAGCCTGTGTATCTTTCCTGTGACGGCTGGATGGAGATTCCTAAACAAAAAGCAGCAGGCAACCTAATGTTTTCAAGGGGTCCTTCACATTTTCCTAAACTCTTAAGGGTTCTGTGGAACAAAACTTTTAAGGTTCCTTCTAAGTGGCTTTTTATGGTCTTAACTGCCCTACTGTGCTTGACTTTCTTTTAGTTCTAGTGGGCTCTTTCCTCTGCTTATTGAGCATTAAGAAGTGATTGGGAGGGTAACACATGACTTGCAGATGACCTTCCATCCTGACAAATCCCACATGGAGGAGAGAAATCCTTGTCCTCCTTTGAGAAGGCACCAGGGTGCAGCTCCCAGACTGAGCCTTTCCTTTTGCTTTCCTTTCTTCTAAATTTGCTGCTAAAATAGCCAACCACCAGATCTCTTGACCATAGTCAACACAGATCTCTTCTGCTTCATCTTTTTTACTTCATCCAGGGGTCTGTTTTCCTTGGTTATGCTGGTCTCATGTAGACAAGAGGGACACACGAGGAGCTGCCTGTGGATGGTGATCATTTTTGTTCTGGAGCAAGCAGCCTCCAGGTTTGCCAGCCCTCAGTGCAGATATGGCAAGCACAGTCAGCAGGGGAAAACATGCCGTGTCAGCAGGGTAATGTGAACAAATAAAACCAACAAATTATTTGTGGTTGGATGTTTGCTTCATGACTCTTTTGTCACTCAGCTGCCCTTCTCTTCATCACGATTATTTTTTTTTCGTTCCTGCTAAACTGCTCTGACATATTTTCCACTCCATACATCACTGAGGATTGCTGCCCTGGGAGCAGCTGTGGTAGAACAAATTCCTTCCTCTTTATTCCTGATTTCTGGCATTTACAGTGAGGAAATGGCCCTTCAGAGTGTGGCTGGGTGCTTCTGGGGCTCAGGGATCACCTTGCAGCTCTTCAGCTGGCCATGCTAAACTAGCACTCCAAACCCACTTGCTCACCACAGAATTAAAGGGAATAACAATAAAGCTAATAGTAATACAATTAATAGGAGTAATAATAAAGGGAATGATAGTAACATAATAAGCACAAGCCAAGTTGTGAGGTCTCCTGCTGCTGAGGATCTGGTAAGGCCATGCTGTGTTCTGAGGCTGTTCTGTTGCTCTTATAAAATCTGGTCATTTCCAAACCATGCTGATCCCAAATGTTTAGAACTTGAACTTCCATGGGGCACTCAGGTGTTTCAGGTTATCCCTGACACTTTGAATCTGGCTGTCTAGAGCCTCTGTGATGCTTTGAAGCCAATGCAGGACTTGTGTGTTTGCAGCCCACTTGGAGCTGATTCACATGACTGCATCCCCATTTCCCAGCTGGCTTCCCAGGAGAAAATCAAGCAGGAGAGAATCAAACCTGGCTTCAGCCACAGCACAGCAGGGGCATTGCATTGCTGCTGGGTGGAACCAGAGCAGAACATGGAGAGAAATAAAGCTGAGGTGAGGCTGCTGCATGATCAGGCACTGGAACTTCCTAATGGGCACAGAGGTGCACACACACTCAAGCTCCATAGGGATCTCATTCAGTACAAGGTACCACAACATTCCTGGAGTTAGGAGTTGTCTGCTGTCCCAAAAATGGTGTCTGTGGAAGGACTTCCAGCATTGGGAGTGACAGCAAACACACTGCTTGTCTTGGGATGCTTTAAGGAGCATGTGTTTATGGCAGTTGCTGATCCTGGTTTTAATATTTCCACCAGGCCTGTGCTGAGAGACTCACCACGCTTAGCAAATGTCTCTTTTGGATTCTCAGCCTTGCAGAGCAGGCTAATGGGTGTCTCTGAGTGCTGCTTTTCATTTGCTGCTATTCCTCCATAAGCATCTGGAATAAAAAGAGCTCAGTCAAACGCTGTGCTCCAGGTCTGTGTGCATGAGGACAACATGCATGTGCAAAGCACACAGAGGAGAGCCTTCTTTAAAAAAAAATCCAGATGCCATTGCCTTTTACCTTAATGGAAATTCTGATTATTCCACAAACCAGTGCCTGCTCTACCAAGGTCTGCCTCTCTGGGGTGTGCTGCAGTGGCTGGGGGTCTTTGCAGCTCTTTCCCCCATCACTAACCCAGGCTCCTGGGCACAGAAAACAGAGATGCATTCCCATGATAGTGTTTATAGGTGCTGAGACATCCTTCCTGGGATAAGACAACCTACAAAAGTTCGTAGGCTGAAGTGGAAGCATACAAGAAGTGATATTGGGTTATGCAGTAGGATG
Source organism: Buphagus erythrorhynchus (assembly GCA_013400855.1). Lineage (NCBI taxonomy): Eukaryota > Metazoa > Chordata > Aves > Passeriformes > Sturnidae > Buphagus > Buphagus erythrorhynchus. The sequence continues at coordinate 83,741 of VZTT01017451.1, read as the reverse complement.
CAACTTTTGGCATTGAATCTTTCCCCTCTTCAAGTTCTGCACAAAAATACTGCAGTAACCTTCATCAATATATCTAATTAGCTTTCCCCAGGGCCCGTGGGGATTTGGGGTCAAGAATATAGAACAAAGACAAACATATATATAAGCTATGTTTTAGACCATAATGACCTGGTCACCCACTAACCAGGAATGCTGAAATAGCTCAGTAAATAAGTTTGTCTGATGCAGAACCACATGAAAGACCCTTTTAAGGAGTTCCCCACTGCAGACTTGCCACTCTTTTTTTTTTTTCTCTGAGGACACCAGCTGTGGTTTTTCCTCTCCTCCTCTCTTCTCCCTACTTAAAAAGTGATGCATTCTTGCTGAAAACTCCATTCCCAAAGCAAAGAGACTAGTTCCTGACACTTTAAAAACTACCAAAGCTTCCTCACTTGAGTCTCATCTTAGTAATGCATCAGGAGGATGAGCAGCCTTTGCCAGAGCAAGTTTAGTCTAGAGGAGCTCAGGCTATGGGGCCCTTTTGGGATATCCTCCTGGTTTCTCCTCAAATCAAAGAATTATCCTCCAAATCATGGATATAAGCAGTGATATGTGAGTAGCATTTAGGCCCATTTCCTTGTTCCACAGTTTGCATAGAACTGGGGTGACTGATCTACCTTTTGTTGTTCAGTCTTTCCTGGCCTGGGATGACTTTTCCCCCGTGTTAATGTCACACTTCTTTTAGCAGTTTATGTGCTCTATATATGGATGATCAATTAGAGCCAGGAGCTGTAAATCTAGGAAAAACTTCAGGGAACATGTAGCACTTACCAAAGTGCTGATGGAGGGACAGCCAAACTAAAGTGTAACCCTCTCACTGCAAGTTCTGTCCACATGGACCCTGTAGAGAATGACAGAATAGTTTAGGTTGCAAGGGGCCTTGGAGATCATCTCATTCCACCCCCCTGCCATGGGCAGGGACACCTTCCACTGTCCCAGTCTGCTCAGAGCCACATCCAACCTGGCCTTGGACACTTCCAGGGCTGGTGCATAAAGCAGGGCCCTTCCATGTCTCACTGGTTAAATCATTCCTGGCTAAACTTTTTTCTATAAAATCAAAAAACCCGACTCAGCATCCAGTGATTCCAGAGTATGGAGTTATCAAGACCTAATTACTTTAGTTTGCTTTCATGTTAACAGGAAGTGTAGCAGAGCATTGTCAAAGTGGCTTATGTCCATAAATACTTTTGGAAGAGTCTGCTGGCATTTATATGGTGAATGAGTTCATTGAAATAAAGATAGACTTACTGTGGATTAAGTGGGAGCAAACACTCAACCTTAAAGCAGGAAAAAATAGCAATATTATTCTTGCTATCTGCACATTGTCTTTACAAGAACACTCCTCTTTGTGTTGCTGGGTGGTTCTTTTATTTGGAGGGGAAGGGTTGTTTTTAATATTCCATGATAAGAGGACCCTGAAAAAATAAATAAGCTTGCTGGGATTGGGGGGAAGGGGGACTACCCTCAGTAAACCATTGTGTTTCAAAAGCTTTCCTCTATCAACAGCCTGGCTCTGGAGTCATGACTAGATGTTTATTATTGTATTAGCATTGTATATATTGACAATCTGACCAGTAAAACTCTGCTAGAGTCATTCCACAAAATGCTGGTGAGAAAAACAGCACAGAACCATCCAAAATAGTATTTGCTGAAGCTGTTTTTGTCTCTCGAGGAACTAGCAAACTGCAGTGAGTTTGTTTAAATGGTCCCTTCCTTTCCCATTTTCCTTTGGTTTTTTGTGACTGTCTCCTCTCCTATGTCCTTTTCTTTTTTGTTTTTTTTAACCCATATTTCATCTGTTGACATCATGTCGGGCCACAGAACACTTGGTTGCATTTTTCAAGAGGGAGGGAGATACTCAAGCTAAAATCATCCCAAAGTGCCTTGCATTTCTATAGTCTTGAAATGCAAACAGAAGTGAAAAAATCCTTTTCAGAGAGACAAACTGATCATGGCACTGAGTGCAGGGAGCAATCTACTACCTACCCAGACCTCAGTGCTTTGGAACACGTGTGTGCAGGTTTTCTTCTTAGGCTGAGTTATCTTGATGGTGTGAGGTGGCATTGATTTCTAGATGCTTCCCAGCTGATGGCATCCATTTCCAGTGTCCCCTGGCTGAGAATATCCACTTCCAGGTGTCCCCTGGCTGATGGCATCCATTTCCAGTGTCCCCTGGCTGAGAATATCCATTTCCAGGTGTCCCCTGGCTGACAGCACCTTGGTGCAGTGGGCAGGAGTGATGGGGCTGTGGCTGCAGAGCCACCCTGCTGCTCTCAGGGACAGAGACAGAACCCAGCACTGCTGGTGTATGAAATCCACCTCAGGCTTGCAGCCTCATAAGGAAAAATATGCCCCAATAGAAGGCAGTAATTGGCAGAAAATAAAGCAGAGGGAGAACTCAGCTCCAGTCTCCTTTCTCATTAGTTTTAAATTAGTGGGACTCCACTGGCTTCACGGGAGTTATTTCTGATTAATGCTCAGATAGCTGAGCTCAGATCAGATACAAGATGTATTGAAACCTTTTTTTTGTGTACAGTTGTGTGACATCCTGTGAAAATAGCCTGGAAAATGGAAAATGCTGTGCTTTGCTGGGCTGCCTGTCATCACCATCCAGCACCACCACGGTGCCCTGCCCAGGTATAAGAGAAGCTTAGCACTCACACATTTTGCATCATCCCAAACTCCCCTGCTTTGCTGGGCATCACCATCAAGCACAGAATGCCTTGTTTACAGAGGTGAGGAAGGTCCATCAGCAGGATTAATCTGTGCTTTGAGAGGTTTTCTACCCCCAAGAAAAACTGCTGTTTGCTGATGCATAATTTGTGCTGAAGGCCAGCATTGCCATGGTTATTTGTACTTGTTTCAGCCTATGCACAAGCTGCACTGCTGCTCCTGCAAGCCCTGTTTCTCCAAATGGCATCTTCACTCAGCAGCCAAGCTTGTGCTTGTAATTAATAGCATTTGAAGTGACAGAGGCTCAGTTTCTCCCTACAATGTTTTTTTCACTACAGCATTTACACTGCAGAGATTCATTGACTCCTCTCAGTCAGTACCAGATAAACTTGACCAAACCTTACTGAGGTTTTGCCTTTCCTTGTTTTTTTTGTTTGGTTTTTTTCCTTGTTTTTTTCTGATACCTCAGTTACACTGATTGCATTTCAATCAGAGAGAAAATCAGCAGAATCTGAGGAGGCAAAAGAACTGAAACCTGATAGAGTCAGTGTGTCACAGCAAGCCAGGCAGCTCCGTGGCAGCTCCAAAATCTCTCAACTGGCAGCCAAATTTTCTCACTGTGGACTTTGCTGGGTTTAAATCTGTCTCTCTGTAGTTCTGTCTCAGGCTGCACTATCTCAGACATGCTCTGAGGTAACCAGGAGCACACTCTGATCTAAAAATTAAGAGTGAAATAAAAATAGAGTTACAGTAGTGGAGCTATAAATGTAATTTATAAATGTAACCTTTAGTTATGCTACGGGTAACATTTGTGCTGTTTTGTTCATTCAATTTGTGCTTATTCAATGTCATCAGAAGAAAACAGGTAATTTGAAGGAAATATGAAGTGATAAATGTTTTAAATTCAGAATACCAAAAGTTATTATTTTATTTTGAAAATCTGCTTTTGCTAAATAGGCAGACATGTTATAAAACCAATTAACTGCACATTTTCCTGTATGTATATGCACTCTGAACAAGCTTAGATTTGCTTCTTGACCATTTGCAGTGGTTTAAGGTTCTGGCATGACAACACTACTTGAAATTACTTGAACTTATTGAAAATACTTGAAAGTACAGTGAGAAAAGCTGTGTTTCAGTAAGGCCTGAAGCTGTTGGACCTTTCCAAGCAGAATAAGATCTTCAAAGTCCCAGGAATCCATCATGAAAGTGTAGTCCCAAACTTACCTTTTAAGGAAGTTTATGATGTTTCAGATAAGACTGGAAAGAATCTCCCAACTTCCCAGCATTTACCCACTTCTATAAACAAATGTAAACCCTAAACCTTTGACAAATCACTCGAGGGTTTACCCAGTGCATGTGCAATAGATCTGGGTGCAGAGCCGAGGTGCTCTGCCCCGGAGGGGGAGTTCAGAGATGCTGCAGTGATCTCATGACCAAAGTCACTCCTTTTGGTGTAATCCCTTGTGCTCCTAGCACAGTCTCCACGCACACAGCTGTGATTCAGCTGGGTCTGGAGAGGGTTTGTGAGCAGTGGCATGTTGGGCAGGCTCAGAGCTGCCTTCCCCTGCTGAGCTCACTGCTAGCCTGTCCCCGTGTGCGATCCAGCTGTGCCCCGTGTGTGATCCAGCTGTGCCCCGTACACATCCTGACCCCCAGTGCTTTCCCTGCCCTGCCCTGCTCCCCTGTCCAGGCTTGGCTTTGGCCATCAAAGTTAGACATGAGAAACATCACCTGATGACTTAGAGCCTGAATAAAGGAATGAAGGGGAAAAAAAAAAGCAGGAGGTCAGAGCTGGGGTTTGGTTTGGTTACTGGCGGAGGGGCTCTGGGGATGGAGGGTTGCACATGGGTTTGGACACCAGCTCCTTGTGTCTCTGATGTCACTTTGATCCTGTGGAAAGCCCTTGCTTTGGACTACCTGCTTTGCAATAGGATCAAGGGTATTGTGTAATGAGGTGTCTGGTGGCCATTTCACAAATATTAAAGTGGGTTTGCTAGGAAGGCAGATGGAATTTCTGCTAATAGTGCAAAAGACATTTTAAGCTGAGCACTCTTCTGAGGGGAACAAGCAAACAAACAAACAAAGTAAAGTTTTCAGTTTTGTTTTTTTTTACTAAATTGTGGCCCAACCCATTAGCATCAGTTCAGATGCTGGTGCTTTGATCTTCTGCAGAAGGAGCTCTGAAGCAAGTGGAAAATGAGTGAGAAAGGAGGAGAGAAGAGACAAAAGCTGCCAACAGCCCACATGCTCCTCATGCTAATGCACTTCCTTCCCAATCAGCTCATCTTCCATTAAGGCTTTCCACAGATCAATGTAAAACAATTATCTGTGAATCTCGAGCCTAACAAAAATAATCCTTTATTGTTTAGCACTTAATTGCAGGTCACCACTTCAATTCTAGACAGAATAACAGTGACTGTAACCAGTAGGGGAAAAGGAAATCACATACTACATCCAATCTAGGAGGAATCACTGAAGTGCACAGGAAGATCTGGGAACATATTTTTCTGGTAATTGAAAATCACCATTTTGCAATTGTTGGATGAGATAAATTTGGCAATCGTTGGATGAAAGCCTCTGTGCTTGTCAACTTCAGAATGGGCTGAGGTTCCACTGAAAATTACTTACTGTTAAGTAAATTCATCCTAGCTGTGTCCTCCTGATTTGGAAGACAAGGCACTGGGGCAGTACAAAAAAAAGGAAGGTGCTTCCCTGATGCAAGCTACTGAATAAATAATGAATTAACACCATAAAAATATATTATTACAATTTTGATTATCAGTGCCTGATTCCAGAAACAGAGTTGCTGCTGCATGGTTTGAACACCTGGCAATTAGAAAAGGTACATGGCAAATTTTTTGGTGCTGTGACTTTAGCAAGCCCATTGATTTTGGCAAAGACAGGCTATGGGACCTCCTCAAACTATAGGATGGGCTGTCATAAGCTTGGGTTATCAATATATGTTTCTTGAGCATGTCCAGCTCCATTTTAAGAGGAGTTTGGTAGTTGTTTTTTTTGTTTTTCTTTTTTTCTTTTTTTTTAACTGTTGCTTCTTTACAGCAAGTAAATTTAATGTAAAAATTGCTGGAAGATATTAAGGGTAGACCTTTACACTGTCTCTGTGACAGACACTTCAGCCACAGCACAGCCACACTCTGATATTGCTTAAATGCTACCTGTTCTTTTTTTGTCCTCTGATCTCATTCTGGTTTCCCCCTGATGGTCAAATAACATAGGTCTAATTAAAATCAGGCGAATATTTTGTGTCGTGTGTAATAGGTAATATAAAGTACATATGTAATGATTTAACTGAACATCTGAGTTTTGGATAAAGAGAAGTTTTCATCTGGCATTAACTTCCCAGTGGGCGGAGAGCAGTGACTGTTGCCAGTCCCATCAGAGCTCTCTGATGGATGCTCATTCTATAGGAATTATTCAAGCACAGCAAATTCAAGTNAGCCACACAAATGTAAGTGTTTTGTGTTTTTTTTTTTTTTTTTTTTTTTTTTTTTTTTTTTGGTAGCTTTCATTTGTATGGGAAAAGTGATCCTCAAAGATAGCAGGAGAAAATAGAACACCAGAAAATTTTTTGTGATATTTCTGTGAGAGTGTCCCAATCTAATCTCTGTTTGGTAATGGGAGTTGGATCAGTATAAAACATTAGCAAATTGGGTCTCTGGCCTCACAGAGCCAAACACAAATATTTAACCTGGCAAAGGATTTTTCAGTAACAATCCCCCAAAAGCCTTAGAGAAAGTAGGCCTTGAAATACTTTCAAACTGATCATATGCTGATGTGCCAGGCTTCAGCCACTGCTCAGGAATTCTCTGCAGCCAGGGATAGCTATTCAGAAACAGAGATCTGGTGTTGTGCTCCATCAAGGGTGTTGAGAAAGAGCCCACCTAAATTCCTACTTGTCTTCTTCAGAATCTGAGAGCTGAAAAGTGAATGCAGGTGATTTTCTGTAGCTCTGGCTGTGCCCACTGTGCCCAAGTTTTAAAACAGTGCAGGGAGAAGGGATGGCTGATCAGTCACCAGAGGAATGGTAAAGGGAGAGATCCTTTACTGCTGAAAGAATGGTATTAATATTTGTATTTCCTCCAAGGTGTGTGGCTCTGTAAATGGCAGCATAAAACTATAAATCCTTTCCCCTTGTTTTCCAAGTTTATATATTGATATTTTTTTTTCCTATTCTGTCCTTAAATAGCTGGTTGCTGCTATTTCTGTTTCTTTTGGCTTATTTAACAGAATCTACAGAACACAATGACAGCACTTTAAAAACTTAGAAAATATGCACACACAAACACACTCTATGTGTATTGGCAGGTTGTAAGAAATGTGTGAATGTCTTTCTCAGAAGTCATTACCCGATACAAAGGATCTAACAGGAACTGAGAAATTTATTTAAATTCCCATCTGTAATGTGCAGGATTACATAGTACTGTGGGAATGAAAAGAGAAAATGAATAAGAGATCTTCATGCTTTGTGAGATAAACCCCTACTGATACATACTGATTCAGAGTATTTCCATAGGGACCTTTATTCCATTTTTATTCTCCTTTTGAGATCTCTCTTCTGAGAGAAAGGATAAAGTGGATCACTACTCTGAATCAGTATGGAAATTTCTATGCCTATATTTCAGATGTTTCTCCCACTCCCAATTCTCCTGATTTGGATGAGAATGGGAGGAGAGCCTACATGAGGAATCAGCTCTAGCCAAAGTTCCCAGAGTTTGGTCCCATTCCCTGCAATTCCAGAGGTTTTGGGTTTTATATTAGGAACGAGTGCCACAGCCTGAGCAGACCCCTCAAGGCAATACTGATTTTCATTAATTCCTTCTCCACTTGCCCTGGAGCACTTGTACAGCACAGCAGAGGTGCAAACAAGTGGCAAGGAACTTGCTATGAGCTGCATGATCCCCCAAATTACTTCAGACCAAACACATGCCAAACCTGCAGAGAAATACCATTGCCACAAGCCCAGTTCTCTAAAAGCAAACTCTTCTTTTATTAAAAAAAAACAATCACTGTGGATTTTTAATTCATCTTGAGTAGAGTTTTCAAAATTTCAATAGATTTTCAGAGACTTGCATTGGTTTCTATATAGCCAAGACTCCAGGCTTAAATTCCCAATATACTTGGAATGATGCTCACAAGCATGACCAGTCACTCCAGTCCTAATAATACACACTGATTTTTTTCTTATGTCCAGTCAGGAATTTCTGTTTCAGCATCGCTCTCCCTGTGAATTTTGAATACTATAAAAATAAAAATGATCACTAGATTAGGGGATTGATTGCCTTGATCTACCCTCCAGGCATGACAGCTGCCTCATGGAGCTGCACTCCATCCCCTGGTGGTATAATTAATTTTGTGTAAAGTGGAAGGGCCTTGTTCTATTCTGATGTCCAGTGGCTCAGTGTGAAAGCACTGCTGTCAGATAAGCTTTTGGTGCCCAGTTTTTGGGACTATGGGAAGAATATTGGGATGTATGAATTGAGATGCCTGGTGATGTACATATTCAGCTGACTCCTGACTATTTGTCATGATTGTACCATCACTGCTGACTGTAAGGGACCAGATTTGAAGAGCTGGGTGTTACCAAAAAGGCTGTTCCCAGAACCAGGAAAGGAGAAGAGTACATTTGTCTAGGTGTTTCATAAGCTGGATGGGAGCTCCTCAGTTAATTGAGGAAAGTGGGCACAGCTGCCTTATTTCTCTAAATTAAAAAATACCTTGGCTTTATTCACCCCTCTAGGAGCCAGCCCAAACCTAGGAATTTAATGGGATGGAAACAGCTTTGCACCTAAATGAAGAAAGGGTGCTGAGTCCTGCTCAGATATGCCCAAGTGATGGTAGCTGGCATGGCCAAGTTTAAAACCAGTCCTTAAGATTAGGGGTGGGTGGAGATAAATCCTGCTGACACCTCCAGCCAGCTGGACCCTGCCATCCCTGAGTGTCCCAAGGAGCAGACGATTTCTTTCCAAGCCCTGTCCAACCTTGGCCTTGAACACTTCCAGGGATGGGGCATCCCCAGCTTCTCTGCAAAAAACTGTTCCAGCACCTCACAGTAAAAAATTCCTTCTTAATATTTAATCTAAACCCACCCCCTTTCATTTTTTCTTTTTGTAATTTTTGTCATTTTGCAGCCTTGCTCCTGAGGAGAGCAGCACAAACACTGGAAGGTACTTGACTGCAGTTTCTGGCTGTCCAAGGCTCCTAAGGAAGTGGTGGGTCAAATTCCTTTACAGCAGGATCTGGCAGGGTTAAAAAAGTGAGTGTTTCCCAGGAAAATTCCCCTTGCAACAGCTGCCTGTTGCAGGGAGAAGATCCACCTGCAGCCCATCAGCATGGGAGGGAAGGGGTGATGAAGGACAGTGGCTCTTCTGAGAAGGGTCAAAAGCTGCACCTCCATGATGATCCTGAAGCTGAGCCAGGAGGACCTTGGAAGGGAGAGGCTCATGCTTAAACTTTTATGAAGAATGAGGCCTTATTATTGCTATTGGTATTATTATTATTATTTCTTCTTTACATATATGTATCCCTTGCTTATCTGCACTTCAGGAAATTTCTTGAACTCCAGCACTTTTTCTCCTAATTTTTTTCTTCTCTTCTAGAATTCCTTTTTTTTGTTTTGTTTTGGTTTTTGTTTGTTTGTTTGTTTGTTAGCTTTGTTTTTGTTTTTAATAACAGATGAAAATGAAAGGATCTTTACCTCTGTAACTTGGACAAGGGGAGCATAAATTTAGTCTTCCATGGTGCCTGACTTAAGGTAAGCTTGTTTTTAATCTTACCTACCAAGGCTGGTGTGTCTTTATCGATTCAAACAAAGGTGCTGATGGAGCACTGAACTTGAATCCCTGGGGCAGGAGTTCACAGCACATCAGACACTTCTCTCCAAGCCATCACCTTGGGGGAATCAGGCCATGGAGGCAGCAATGTGATGCTGTAGCAGGAGCTCTGCCTGGGTCTGATCTGCTGCTGAGGGCTGTGGTGGCTGCCAGAGCTGCTGTTCCTGAGCTGAGAGAGAGCAAACCATCCAGATACACCCTTTGGGTAGACAAAACAGTGCAAAAACTAAAGTCAAGAAGATGTTTGGCTGCCTTTCCTATTGCAAATAGCATAGCCTGAGATAGAGGGCTTTCCTAGAGGAAGGAAATGAAGTGTTTACTGATGCTGATTAATTTCTGGAAAGATTTAAGAAATCTGTTTATACATGGGCTGGAGGTGATATCATTTTGTCTGATGTCTGGGAAGAATGAAGACTTCTTCAGTCTGCTTATTCAGACGTTAAGCTCTGAGAAGTGAACAGAGGAGGCACCACAGTGCCCCATCACACCAGTCAGAAAACTCACAAAGAGCAGAAGGCCACGAAGTCTGGATTCAGTAAGGACAGCTGACTTTGAAAGAGAGAAAAGCCCAGTTTGTGTGTCTCTTTTCAGGCAGGAGCCTTTGAGCAGATGTCTGTAACGTGCCTGCTGATCAGAGCAAGGCAGCAGAAAGCTGTGCTGTGCCATGCCTGCCGTGCTGCTGTCTGCCTGCCTTCCTCCTGGGCCTGATCCCCAGGTTTTTAAACTGGAGAGGTTTTTAAAACCAGTCCTTCCAAGTTCACATTTGAAAAGATGCCCAGAGAAGCTGTGTGTGCCCCATCCCTGGAAGTTCCAAGGCCAGGCTGGATGGAGCTCTGAGCAACTTGGTCTAGTGGAAGGTGTCCCTGTCCCTGGCAGGGGGGTGGAACTGGATGATCTTTAAGGTCCCTTCCAACCCCAACCATTCTGTGTTTCTTGATATTTGTGAAGAGCATGAGCTGAAGGATGTGTTTTACCCAAGAAAGTGGAGGCAGACATAAGAAAGTCAGGCTGCACTAGGTCAGGCTTAGCTGAAGGTGAGGATTATCTCAAAGCATGAGATGATTTCTTTCCAGAGCTGAGAGCCAACTGCTCCCTGCCACAGGCACAGGACCACTCTGAAGGTGGTGGGGGGTGATGGTCACAGTGCAGGAGAAAATCCAGGAGATCTAGGGAGGAATGAGAATTTATGGATATGCTAGACTGTAAAAAAGGGTCTGATGGTGATACTTTAACTTGACTTCTAGAGTAATTTAGTACTGGGGACACTTTGATGGCTCTGGTTTGCTCAGAAGGTAGAGTTAACATTTTACCACCCAAAATATCACACGGGCTTGAAATCCCAGCCAGTAGTGGTGCAATAAATCATTGACCAGTAGAAACTGGAGAAGTTTGAGAAAATCTTTAAGAGCACCAAGTACCATCCATTTTGAATGCAAATGGATGCAGCAGGCTAGGCTAGGTTGGGATTAAAACTGAAAGTTCTTACTAAACTGCAGACCTAATCCCAAAGAAATTCTGATCTGGGGCACAAGAGGAAACATTTTTACCTCACTATGGGATCAGAAGCAGGCTGTTATTCTGTACAGAAGAGTCTACTTGATTTTCCAAGTCTTACTTATTTACATGCATTCTGTTGGTATTATTGAGTTTTCTTTCTCAACTGTAGCATGAAACCTGGGAGGGAACACAAATTACTGTTCTGGGGTAATGATCTAAAACACACTCTCCCTCCTATGCCTGTCTGCAGTAATTCCTTCATTACATGGTCATGGAATTCTCTTTCATCCACGTAGCATCCTGCTGGCAGCTGTCCCTTCTGAACTTCAGGTAAGCACTTGTGTGAAGAGACCACAACAGGCTGTGGGATATGGAAAATGCAGAGTCAGTGTTTGGGAAGTTCAAGACATCAGGCTTGGATTTGGAGGGGGAAAAGGTGGTTGAAGGGAGCCTGGGGCCTGCATGCTGAATTCTGTAATGCTGGCTCGTTGTCTGCTGCTCTCCTAATGAAATCCTGCTCCCTCCCAGCCCTGTGCAGATGGTGCAGTGTCCCTGGAGCCAAAGGGGTTCAGGAGCCTCTGCTCAGCACCTGACTTGTAGCACCACTCAGAGTTGTTTCAGTCACATGGCACTGGTGAGGATCTGGAGCAGGACATGTTCCAAGGGTTTCACTGTTTTATAGGGCTCTCCAGAGTTGTGGTGAAATTTATATTCTCTGGGGGAAGACACCTTATCCAAAGTGACATCTTCCATCTCCAGGGGAGTGCAGAGATGGGAGGGAATCAGCAGAGAGTGAAAAACTCTCTCTGTTTATTTTGCTGCTGTTGTTGCAGAATCAAGAACATACTGAGCACTTAAAGCAGAAGTCAAATGCAAGATAATAAACAACCAACAAATGGAAATTATAGATACCACATCCTTGATATTTTTAAGCTTTGTATTAATAATCATGAGATTGATATGACTTTGAAACTGACAAATTATTTTTATATAGAAATGAACTTTATAATTACTGTAAAGTTTAGTTTAGACTTTATTTTACTGTTCTCCCTCGTTTACTTCTTTTTCATCCATTATTTAGCTTGTTTTTTGGAGTTGATTTGTGTGCTTTTAAGTCTGATACATGTGTTTTTAATATACTGGGAAGATAAAACATTACCTCTTGTCAGTCCAGTTGGAGTCTGTGGCCAAATCTCAACCTTACAGAACAAAAATGAGTCCCTGTTATTCTGTGTACTTGGAATAATTTCATTCTTATCACTTTTTGTCGAGGTTTGAGTTGGTATAAGGGTTTTTCCTTTTTTTCCCTTTCAACCTTCTCCTCCTGAGGGAAGGTGTGGCTGTCTGCTGGTACTTTTCATCTTTCTGGGGCCTGGGATACACTTGAGGGAATACAAAGAAAGAATGATTGAGGGATTAAACAACAAAAAAATTGCCATTATATGAATGAAGAAGCTTTCTGCTTTTCACAGAGAGCACCCTCAGGGTGGTTCCTTCAATACCACCCATTTTTTTTCTGCCTTGGAATCTATTTATTCAGGCCATGGCTATTCTTGCTGTCAGTATGAGCTGGTCAGCACTTCCATGGTCTCTGTGTTATAAATGATATCCATTCCTGTTCCAAAGCCATGTGAACAATTGCAGAGGTCATTACTCTCATAATGAGCTACTCTTTCCTTACCTCATGAAAGTACATATTCACCCTGATCTTTAAATTTAAAATATTTTACCAGACAAGTCTTTCAAGGCTGATTTTTATTATTTCTTTTTTCTTAAAATGGTATATTGGGAAAACAATGCTTTATAACCTTAGTGCCTAATTTCCAAAACAGTATATTCATAGGACAAATGCCAATAAGCTAGAATGTTACACAAACAAGAATGCTATAAATTGTGTGTGGACTATTTACATAAAAACTTCAGCTTGAGAATTTACACAGTAATTCATTTTTAAGCATTTTACAACACATTCAGTAGGAAAGAGGAAGGCACATAGAGTTAAACCACTTCTTTTGTAGCTCAGAAGTTTAGAAAGGAAGATTTATCAGATGGTCAGTCCTATTTTGCATAGTCATGAACAATAAAACCTAAAGTTGCTACAGCTGTAGTTGTTTGACAGAAAAGACTGCTAGAAAAGTACACTCCTTTTTGAGAAAAACTTCAAAACTTGTGGTGATCTGACAAAGCACAAAACTCATTTTTCTTCCACAGAGTGGCCACTGCAACACACAAAAGAATGTGAATGTAAATGCTTCAGTAGGATATGCTGCTTGAATATTCCTGGTCAGAGAGAAATGTTTTATTTCCATCTCTAACAATATTTTTTTAAAATTCTCGCTCTTCAGCTTGAAAAAAACCCTAAAGAAAACCAAAACTAAATAAAAAATGAGAAACTTAATATTCTATCATTTCTCATGGTGTAAAGATGCCTTGATCTCAATACCTATTAGCACCTGGTATTCCTAGAGGTGTGGTAAATTCCTGGGCAATGTTCTTATCCAACACAGTCTTCACAGATTCAACAAGAAATGTAGGAATATGTTTTTAAGAGAATTCTTTACCCTGAGGCCAAATCTAGCCTATATTTTAACAAAAACCTTTCTGAAGCCTCCCTTCTTGTAAAGGAATGGGTGGTTGGTGAATTCCCCAGCTGAATTCCCCATTTCTATCCTGGTTTTAGGTTTCCATTGTCTTCCTGGTGACCAGTTACACATTCAATTGCATTCAATAACTTCTGGTTTTGTAAGTTGAAAAACAATGTGGTTCAGGGCAGCATCCCAATTCCGTTTGTTTCTTTGGGGACAACGTGATCTTGGGAAGAGCATTTCAAACAATTAGGGTTAAATTAATCCTGGTATTCANGTATATATGTAGAGACAGTGAAATCAGCAAATTGTTTTGAATATGTGACTGACTGAAAGTTGGGGTTTTTATGTTTACACACATCTAATTTGATACTGTAAGTGTTTAGGTTTAGGGATGTCAAACTGGCTGGAAAACTCCTGCGAGCTGGAGGCTGAGTCCTGCTGGAGTCCTGCATAGGAAGGAAAGGCCAATTGAACTCAAAGATAGACTTTTTGTAATGTTAGACAGGATTGATGCACTAGTGATCCCTCATCACATTTTTCTTCCACAGTGAATCCTGATTTTGGGCACTGTTTTGTAGCATGCCATCTTGATTTAATGTACAAACTGCTTGAGCTGTTGGATATGCCCACAGTGTTTTTTATCTCACCTTCAGGTTTTAAATTTTATGTCAGTAATAAGCACCTACATTTCATTACAAGTTAACAGGACTGTCTGATTGTAAATCATTGCAAATCTTTTTCCTTCCTTAGTAGAGGAGTAAACTTTATTTTTTTCCCACGTGGCTCAGTAATAGGATGAAAGAGAAAACAGTTTACTTGAGCCTTGGATATAAATACAGATTCATCCTCTTCAGGATAAACTTTAGTCAGGGTTAATCCAAATTTAAATTTAAGTCTTACTTTGGCCAGCACTTCAGCGTGCTTTTAAGTGCAGCAGTCATAAATAAAATTCCAGGAGAACAAATCACGTTGAGTGACATCTCTTAGCCTGTTCCCTGGAGTTCACTGTCCTGCCTCTGGTGATGTATAACCTCCTCCATCAGACACATCAATATGTTTCTTTTCAGCTGATAAGCATCCCAGGTGCAGCTGGATTTAGTTAGGTCCCTGCTGTCCCATGTTCTGTGCAAGGTCTGAACCCCAGCAGGGGTGAGACCTTATGGTGTTGGAAGCCTCAGTGGAGCTCTGAAGATGTCCTTTATGAGGGACATCTATGCTTGATTTGCCATATTTATGGGTTTTTCTTCTTCTTCTCAGCTTTGTCCATTATTTTCCAGTGTTTCACATCTGTGTCAGTCAGTCTAACAAAAAAAATTGCATCTTCTTACTAGTGATTCCTATGCCTTTAGACTGGTAGAGCTGCAACAATGCTGCTGCTATTAAAATATTTACATCAATCTCTTTTGTTGTTTTTACTAGTTTTTCTCAAAAGGAATTAGGGTTTGCTTTGGTAGACACACTTTTCTTTAGGAAAGGGTAATTCTGTGGATAGGTTGTAACTGAAATGTTATTTCATGCAATTTAACTCTGATTTTTTCACCGTTTTAGGAAAAGCTAATGAATTTCATACTAATTTATGCAAGCAAATGTAGGTGGTCTTTAAGAAATGTAAATTAAACACCCTATAAATATTAAATTATAAATGTTAATCTCTATAAAGTTAAAGCTTTAGTACAAAAATCCCAAATGCTACAAAATTAAACAAGGACAGCAGATATTCTCTCTGCTCCAGATATCCTAAAGCTCAGCTTAAAATGATCCAAGTCAGCAACTTTACGATTGAAAGGCAGAGCTCAGGTTTTCAAAATATGTCCTGTTTAGCACAGGGGTCACTGGCAGGGCTCCAGATGTTGGTGTTATTTGGAATAAGATGGTGCAGTTTAGTCTCTTCTTCATCAGCAAATTTGCTCCGTCCCTCCCTGCTCTGGGTGGCCAAACCNCCCGGCTCTGGGGGTCCAATCCTTTTTTTTTTTTTTTTCCCTGACTTCATGGAGAGATGGCTCAGCATGCTGGAAAGATTTTCTGGCACTACAATGACATGCTAAAATTCAGAGGACCCCAAGCAGAAGAGCTGACACCACTATGACAGACAAACCTTGGGTGACACAAGGTTTCAGGGTACTTGCACAGACATTTGAGGTTTGCCTGAATTCTCTTACATAACACAGAAAATACCATAAGCAGACTTTCTGTTTGGCTGTGGGTTCAGGGCAGTCAGATTCACACTCTGATTATTCATTGTGAAAAATGGCAGCTGTCCTGCTAGGAAGATGTCTGTTCCACCCTGGGATTGCCAGCAGAGAGCAGGTTAGATGGCAGGCTCTGTT
>VZTT01017451.1:50553-66455 GCA_013400855.1 Buphagus erythrorhynchus | reverse complement strand
GTGTTAGGGCTTCTGGACATACCTGAGTATAAGAGGAAGAAAATGTGGACAATCAGAAAAGGATTAATGGTTGAGCAATAAGTCCATGCTGTCTGAAACACCTTTGCCTTGATGGCTAGCTTGTGGCCAACCACACAGGAAGGAATAGTCTGAGCAGCTCTGTTTCTCACTTGCTCTGACTTTGCCTGTTTAGCTCTGTGTGTAACAAAATTCACATTTTGTGCAGAAAGGAACAGAGGAGAGGTTTTACAGAAATTTTATGATCAACCTACCGTGTAAATGAAGAATAGAGAGATGATCCACTCCCCATCTTTCCTGTGCTCCCTACTGGCAACCCACCTTGTCAGAGCTGGAAAAACCATGAACCATGGCAGAGATCCAGGTGAAGGTTTTCCAGTGAAGTAAAAGAAATTAGAGGGCAAATATAATATTCAGTTCAATGTTGGTAAAGAAATATTTTGAGAGTTTGCTAAACTTCTCCTCAGCTCCCATGCATTATTAAAGTCACTTGGAATTAATAACTTTCCAGTACTGGCTGGCAGCTGAAGAACTTCCATAAAGATGAATTAACTAAGAAACGAGGGAAAAGCTCGCATCAGAACATAATGGCATTATAATTTGCACAAGAACATTTGTCAGAGAGGAAATTATTACTAAATGCTACAAAAGAGTCCTATAACAAAGGAATCTTATGNTAGCTCTAATGTGCACAGTCAAGGTCATTCAGTGGAACTGCAGCCAGCAGCCATTTGTTCCAGCAGTCCCTCTATTTCTTCTCAGGTCTTACAGAATTCCTGGAAGATTTTCTCCCCATTGTTTAGCAGAGGCTGTGTGAGGTCTAGGAGTCGTCTCCTATTCTTTTCTTTTTATTGCCTTCTTCATAATTTCTCATTCTCTGTTTTTGCTACCCCTCCACAGTACATTTTCTCCCTGAGAGGCTATATGCAAATTCTGTCTCAAGAGGACAAAATCTGCAGATAGAGGTACAAAAATCTTATCTTTACTTTCACGGTTTTATGCATCTTCAAGATGTATGGTTCCTTTCCGAATTTCTCTAGCGTGCTCCAGAATCAGAGGAACTTTCTCTTGCTGGGAAATTTTCTCAAGCCAAGAAATCTGGCTAGAAGTCATGATGTATTTTGCCTCCTGCTTGTGTGTCTCCACACTTGTGAGGTCTTGCAGTGTTTTGCAAGCTGTAATCCTTGGAGCATGGCTTGGGACTCTTCGGCATTACTCAGTTGTAAAGGCTGCCTCTTCCGACTGCGCTGCCTCATGTAAAACACGAGTCCTTGAGCTTTATGCCCATGTGTTTTATAAAAATTCCTCTCAGACGTGTCACTGCCACTCACTGGAGGCATCTGAGCACCCCACTATGTCATCTTGGAAACCTGCCACAGATCCTTAAACCAGACCACCAGTTGTAAATCTAGTACGGGGCTGGGCTCGTCCTTTGGCAGGAGGAAGGGAGCACGAACCCAGTCCTGTCCTAGGGAGGATGGGAATCAAGCTCTTGACTGCACATCCAGTGAGCATTTCCTGTCCATGGCCATCAGGATCTGCAAGTGCCTGCCTGTCCAAGTTTATGTTAATTTAAAGAAGCAACATTTTCAAGTGGTTAAAAATATTTGGGTCAAATAAATTAATCCAAGCTCTTTCCCAGACTGGGTTGGTCTAGAGTAACTCTGTTCAGCAAATACCTAGTTGTTTTTTCTAGTTACTGTGATTTTATATTGACAGCACTTTCCTGGTTGTTTCTGGATTATAATATAGCTCTGTTTGAGCTCAATGAAACTGTGATATTTTCAATGTGGAGTTTGGACTGTTAGCTAGAAAAATGACTAAAATTTTCCAATTTATTCAGATCAGCCCGATCCTTGATCCAGAATTTAAAAACAGATTATCCTCTGTTTCATTTTCATTTTCCCTCAGAAATGGCCATTTAACTAAGGGGTCTTTCAAGGCCTTGTTGTTACAAGCAGCTACACAAGGAAAATAGGTAGTTTATAAAAAGTCTCTCTCCCATCACCAAAAATTAACTACACCAGTTCTTATTCAGGAAAGTAAGTGCCATTAAATCATGAAATTGCTTATGATAAAACCAAAGAAAGTGTGAGTGAAAAGGTAAACACAATGACGACTCGTTGGTGCCAAAATTAAAGCTTATATTACACCAGCTGATAGCTAGCTGCAAGTCAGAAATACGATACATTAAAATAAACAGTTTGAGATTAATCTTCAGCTATCTGGCAGAGCATGAATTAAAGCACATTTCAAATAATGTCAACATCAGTTTAATTCTCCTTCCCTTACACTCTCTTCCATTACCCAGCCTTATACACATGTTTTTAGTTGAAGCCCAAGGTCGGGGATGGCCTTTTAGCTGGTGGACCTGGCTCACATGCCCAGACGTCTGGGAGCACAGTAATTTAGCAGGAAATCCCCCAGGTCATCTGGGAAAAGAGTGGGACTCTCCATCACTTGCTTTTGGAATAGATCACAGTGAGACCTTGGAGTAGTTTTGGGTTTATTATTTATCTCGATTTCTAGAAGAAATCCATCTGATGTTTAAAATTCAAGTCTGTCTTAGGGCTCTCATTTCTGTATATCACCTACGAGAAAACTTTAGGGTCTCATTGCAAAGAGCTGCATGCCAAGCAAAATGGAGTAGTGTTTGAATTTAATGTTGGAGCAAGGGCAGATCATAAGGAAAATAAAAACCACTCCCCTGTAATGCAAGATATACTTATATGGCTCTGTTCACTTGGAAATCTGTTCTCGTTGATCTTTGTCTAACTCTCTGCAGGGTTTCCTTGGTCAAGGAGGCTAAAATTGATTCAAGGCCCAAAGCTCTTCAGCTCAGTGTTGACAAAACCTAGAATCCAATGTCCTTGTGTCAACATGCTCTGACTTTCTTGGATCTTCAAACCACATTGTGCTGTATGACCAAAAATGGAAGGTGGATCACAATGAGAAACATATGGCTGGGAATGGAATTTCAGACTGGAGGAGAAGAAAGGAGGAGGAGAAGGACAGAGATTGAGAGGAAAAGAGCAGAGAAAAGTAGAAACTGAGAAGAAAAATTAAATTCAGGCTCCTCTGTAAGGGAGAAGAAAAACACCCCCCTCAACTGTTCTGGTGACCTTACATGGGAACCTCCTGGAGCTTTGTTTTTATGTCTTCTCTCTCTCTCGCATTTATTTCCCTTCACTGTTATTTCTATAAGGTGCTAGACATTAGATCTGGGAGAAGCTGGAGAGCCACAAATTTTGAGTTATTTACCTGCTTCCCAGGGCATTCCAAAGGGGTGTGCAATATGTCTGAGTTTAGAGGCAGGAGCAGCTTTATAAATGAAGATGTTTGGCTGTGACTCTGTAGTTCGAGGCTCTTTGCAGCAATGTCTGAGGCAAAAACTCATTCAATTAGCTCATAATTAGAGCTGACTGAAGGGCAACAACAGCTCTGCTGTGTGGCAACTTGTGAGGTCCAGCAGTTTGGGTTTGCTCAAATACAGCCTTATCTACTGGGAATTTAGAAATGTCCACTTTTCATTCTGACACGGAGCAAAGTTTGGGGCTTTTTGTTTGCTTTTGCAAAGCGCCGATGTATTTTTACAGGGTAGAGGAGACTGGCCTTTCAGTGAGCTTCATCCCCTACAGGGAAGGACAGGGCATGGACCAAGCTGTCCTTGGTGACACTGTTGTCCCTCTCTTGTGGCTGCAGAGGCACTTGTGTCCAGGGCAGGAGGAGCTGTCTGGTTTCTCTGCTGTGTCTGACACTGCTTGTGTCGTACAGAGCTGCTCTCATCATGTTCTGAGCAGTCTGCTCATTTTAAAAGGAACATAGAAAATGGGACTTTCCTGGCTGGATGAAGATCCAGCTTTCCAAACTG
Organism: Buphagus erythrorhynchus; assembly: GCA_013400855.1. Lineage (NCBI taxonomy): Eukaryota > Metazoa > Chordata > Aves > Passeriformes > Sturnidae > Buphagus > Buphagus erythrorhynchus. The sequence continues at coordinate 62,566 of VZTT01017451.1, read as the reverse complement.
TGTCATACAAAGAAATAGGGAGAAACAATACCAGAAAAGATATGCACAGGATTCATACCAATTCTCCTGTTTCTAAAAATGATGATACAGTGCAGATGATACAATTACACTGCTTCAGAGCTAATAACACTTGATAACCTAAATCTCATCCCTTATTTTGACAGAATTCCCTGTGGACATCATGGGACCAGTGGCTCAGAGGTAACATTTAAAATGTAGTGTCTGCAACTGGATCCTGCTTCTAAATTCACTGTACATCAGCCCTCCTCTCATCAAAATCCTTAACTGAGCTCCTATTGATTGCACCAAGTGCAGTACATGCATAATTGTATTTTTAATATATTATAAATAGTAAAGTGCAGCTGATTCTAAATGATTCTTGATGCATCCACTGAGATTTTAGGGGTAGAACAGAAAATAAGTTTCCTACTGACAGGTGATTCTTTGCATGTTCTTGAGAGTGTAAAGAGATTTTCCAATGGGTAAAGAGCCTGGTTAAACACTGATGTGCCAATCTGTGCTGAGATTTCCAATAGGTTATTCCAGATTATATCTTTAATGAGTAGCCCTACAAGATGTAATAAACACACTTCAGATTTTGGTTTATAAAATTAAATTGATATGATATTGGTCAAGCTTTTGTAACTGCTAACTGCATTATACAAATGGATATCTTGGAGCATTCTAAATTTGTTTGCTTTTCAAACAACAACATCAAAAATCTGCTTTTGGACAGCCTATTAAACACTAGGCAGTGCAGACTTCTTAAAAAATAGCATAAGCTAAACACTGATGGTTTTTAATAAACCAGACTTAAACACTGAGTAAGTTTAATAAAGCGGATACTTAAGACAAGCGTAATGAAAGGTGAAGGTCTGTTTTCTTTTTATTTCATTTCTTAACCTCTACTCTTCGATCCTGTGTTTGGTTTGGGGTTTAAAATAAATCATTCTCTTAAATGAAGTAATAAGAGAAGTAGAGTGAAGAGCCGACCTGTGCAAAGAAATTTATTGCAGAGAAACTAACAGGCAGGGAGAAAAAAGTTCCTGTATTAACTACAAAACAGTAAGTGCTAAGACTTTAATAACTTCATTGCAATAAAAATGTTTTTCATAGAGTCAAAACAGATTAGTTGCAAGAAAAAATATTTAGTTCTTCTACTTGAAGCCAAATGGTGAAAATTTCAGTTAATCTAAATAGATTTATGGCTCTCATCATAGTCTGTTCCCTCTGATGATTTGGCACGTTTTTTGCTGTAAAGCAAACACCTTGGGACTGTACTCAGACTAGAGAGAAAAGGGAAGGTGCTTCCCTTTTACAGCCTCCTGTCTCCCATCTCCCTTGGGTCTGTGTGGCCACGATGCTCTCTCACCTTTCTCAGAGCTGGTCTGGAGGAGATGTGGAAAAATTGCTGCCTCTTCTCAGCTTCAACAAGTTGAGGGGGTGTTTGACTTCATATTTTAGGATGCATTGCCTCTTTTTGCACTAGAAGTTTTTGCAGCTGCTCCTAATTTCTTTTTGCCATCCTACCAGGCTTCAGTAAAGGCAGAGAATTCCCCCCAAAGCTTCTGTCAATCTATTGAAAACAGCCTTGTGCTTTGAATGTTTCAAGCAGAATTGTTTCTAGACACAATATATAAAAAAAAAGGCCTGTTTCAACGTAAAGTGGAGAGGAATAAATTTCAGTTTTCATTTCAAAGAGAGACGTACATGTGTGAAATCAAGTTTAAATTTATTTACATGTGAACATTGACAGAAAGGGTTTGTTAGTCATATAGCAATATGAAGATACTGTGTATAGAGGCTTTCCTTTGGAGAAGGAGGAAAAGGAGAAGATTGTCTGGTTTGTGCACTTATGTACAGATGGGCATTCAGTTATGATTATTTAAAACCTCTAAAAATTTATCAGGAGGTGTCTCTGTATATCCCAGTTGTACAAGATATAATTTGAAGTAACATATTACTTTAGCAATCTATTTTTTGCAATTATTTTGTTTCTAAAATTTGCCTTCTAAGGATAAAAATCAAAGTTTTCCTAGTGATGACATTTAAACTAGGACCACTGGGTTAATGGAAGGAGTTGGTTGCAGTGCACTCAGACAACTGTGAGCTGGAAAAGATGCCTAAGACATATGTGGGTTTTGCTTTATGGAAGAGAAATTTTAGAATTGTGGTTTCTTTTCCAAGTTTAAGAATGATGTGTTGCTAAAGCAGAGGGATGTCTGTGTAGGTAAGAGATAACTCTTCTGACAAAAGTGTTAGTGAGGTTAATTAGCAAAGTTATCCAACAAGTTTTTCTAACCAACACGTTATTTAGAGATTCTGTTGAGCTTCTATGTAGTCTGGTTTTTAGACAGGCATTGCAGGTGAAAGCAAATCAGAAAATTCTGTAAGCATCAGATGACTTCCCTAAAGAGGATCTCTTTTAAGTGAGTTTAAGATTTACAGATAGACAATGAAAAAAAAAGTACATCTTTTTTAATAAGGCAGTCCAGATGTCATGAGATTTCCACTTGTTTTTGTTTTCCTGCAAAGAGGGTATGAAATTCCTTTTTCAGGTAACTTACACAGGCCTAGCATTCAATGGATGATGATCTGAGAATAAAGCCTAACCAAGATTTTGAAAAAATATAGTCAACAATTAGCAAAGCTTTTGCTTTTAGTTTTAGTGGTGTCAGTACTGTATTTGACTGAAAGCTGTGTTCTTTTTCTCCTGAGTGAATGGAAAACCATTTTCCTATGCTCCTACTGTCACCAACGTGCTCCAACTCTCTCAATATTCTAAGCAGGAAATTGTGTTCTCAGGCAGGTTGTATTGTCTTTCCTGAGACATTTCACCTGTCCACTCTGTTAGTCTGAATTCACAAAAATAATTCACAGAAACAGAAAGAGAACCTCATTTTAAGAAGGATAAACTGATCCATCAGGCTGATGCAGATGGGAGGTGGGATGGCTGTATGCTCAGCATGCCAGGTGGGACCATTCCCAGCTTTCTTTAGCACCAGACAGAGCAGAAAAAGAAAAAACTTTCATGTTTTTCCATCTCCAGTGCTGATAGGTAACCGCTGAGAAATTCTAATTACAAGGCAGCAACAATTTGGGGAGTTTTGTTTGGGTTTCTTTTTGGTTTACTGTGACAACAATCTTAGTTCCTTTGGGAGCTGTCCTTGTGGGAGAGGGGGATTTTTGAAGCTGTGAAAATGTGCAAGTCCTGTATAACATCACTGCAGTGGTTCAGAGGCTGCTTCTGACAGGACCAGCAGTGATGGCATGCAGGGATGAATCTCAAGTGAGTGTTTATACAAGATAATCTCCTTGCAGGACACCAGAGCACTTGTTACCCCCTCCACAGCCATGCACACCTTCCTGGCCTCATCCTGCTGGGGCTCATGGATAATTCCATGTGAGCCTCACTTTCTGCTGGGTGGATCAGTTATTTTTGCTACTTCAGCTGCAAATCCTGAATTTGCCATGTGGCATGCTAAGTGACTCCACTCCTGACCCCAAAGTCATTAGCTGTGCAGAAGAGTCAGTGCAGAGCTGTAGTAGCTCTGAGAAACCAAATACTATCCACTTAACTGGGTCCCAGACTTCTCTGAGAGGGGAGGATCAGTCTCTTCCTTCAAGTAACAAGTGACAGGACAAGAGGAAACAGCCTCAAGCTGCACCAGGAAGGTTGAGATTGGATATTAGGAAAAATCTGTTCACTGAAAGGATTGCCAGGCATTGGAACAAGCTGCCCAGGGGAGGAGCTGGCATCAGCAGCCCTGGAGGTGATTAAAAGATCTGTGGATGTGCCACATAAACCTGCTGCATGAGGGACCCTGCTCCTTCACTAGCTGGGGAGGATCAGTTGGGTTGATCTAATTTAGGTATTTTACACAGCCAAGAGCTGGAAGCTGAGCTATTTTCTTCCTGGTAGTAGGAGAAAAGCTTTGTACTCTTCGTGCCAGTTACCAAGTGTCCTACCCCTTTAGAAGGAGTGCTCTGGGCTGCTCTGAGAGCTGCTGGGGAAGAAGCAGGATGCCTGCTGAGTGCAGCTACAGACACATTTCCTCCCTGGTGGGGCTGGGACACTTCACTCACACAGCTGGGCTGTGGGGAGCAGGGAGAGCACAGCTGTGCTGGCCCTGCGCTGGTGCCAGAGCCCAGCTGTGACAGCCACACTTCACTTGTCCTTTCCTCACTGCTCCCAGGGGGATGCTGTCACCTGGCACAGAGGTCTGGCTGCCTCTGCCTCCCCACAGCACCTGGAAACCTCCAGGAAGTCCCAGGATTTCCCACCCATTCAGGCAGGAGTGTGGCAGTATCCCATAACAGCACGGACAGTCTCCTGTGGGGGATTTATCTGCACCACAAACTGTGCTTGGAGAGGCTGGAGGCAGCTCTGGAGAGGCTGGAGGCAGCTCTGCAGAGGCTGGAGGCAGCTCTGGAGAAGGCTCTGTGCAGATGCTGACTTGGGGCTCCAAATCACCAATGTCACACAGGTGCCACATCGGGCTCAGATTGGGAAACTTGCAGAGTTTATCATTCCTAACACACCTTTAGCTCTGCAGAAGCATGTGGCACTGAGGATGCACAGTTTTGGTACCTCCATATGTTTTATACACCAGCACTGGCACACTTGGCTCCCTGGCCATTCAGTTTCCTTCTCTGTCCACCTCATTTCTTTAATCCCATGAGGTTTTTTCTCTCTAATTTTTTTTTTTCCTGGGCGAAGTTTGTGGTGGGCATAATGGAAGGAGTTAAGAGGTGCCAAATTAAATTAGTTCACAAATTTGGAAGGAAGCCAGTCAGGAAATAGCAACTGCTTTTATAGGAAAGTGTGTGAGAGGGAGGGAGACAGGGAGGATCCATCTGCCTGTGTGCAAGTGCAAATGTAAATTGTGTGCCCAAAACCCAAAGTCAAATGATTATAAATGCTTTGGATTGATGCAGCACATTTGTGAGTGATTTCCAATACTTCTTCCTGGAAAAAAAAAAATCCCCTTGTTTGCTCACAGAGACAGCCAGATGGACTTGTTGTATTTTTGACATTTCAGGCTTACCTTTGCTGTGCTTATTCCTTTGAGTGAAGGAGCCCCGTTTCTACCTTATTAACTTGATGTAAGAGTGCAGCACGGTAGGAAATGAGGATGATGTGCTCACTAACTACACAGTAATGGTCTACATGGCTTTAGCTCTCCTCTGAGCCTAGGAACCCAGCAGCCATGAGGAAATCTTTCCAGCCACAGCTTGCCTCCTCTTTACAAGTTGATCTCATTTCATCTGCTCATGTGACTTCCAGCAAAGTCAAATCTGCGGAGGCTTCCTCTCACTTCATTCCGCCCTGAACTTAAAATAGTCCAACAGCTTTTATATGGCTTGCAGCAGAAAACAGCCGTGGTGGCTCTCAACCAATTACATCATGATTATGCGGTAATCTGTGTTTTCTATGTGTTCAGAAATGTATTTTTTGCCACAAGTGCCTATTATAGTAGATTTATGGAAGAGCGCGGGGCACACTTTCTGCTTTGTAAACTGAATATTTTATTATATTAGACGCTTGCCAAAGTTCTCCTAATATATTTTGTGTCAGACTGTTGTGGGAAACAGCACAAAATGGAATACATTTCTTAGTTTCTCATGAATACTAATCTCTGAAGAGAAGTACAGACTATATTCCACCAGCTTATTCTTGGTGCAGCACTAAACCAAACCTATGAGATCTCTGTATGAGATTACAACACTTGAGAAATTGTACTGTACTCCTTTAGTTCTCTGTTATCCATGGCACACAATGCATTGAAATGCATTGATGAACTATTGAAATTGTGGTTGTTAAATACGTAATTTATGCACCTCTACTGAAGGTCTTAAGAGTTTTTATAACATCTACCTTGTATGTTTATTTATTCTATAATTATACAGTGTATAATATATGAACATAACATACATTAGAGATATTATACATCTTACATCAATATAATGTTAGAAATCAGGAGAAACTAAGTAAATGACTTGCCAAAGCTAGACAACAACTATGTGGAAACACTAGCAATAAAGATCAGAAACTGATTTATTCTAACCATTAAGCACTAGTTTTCAATTCTACATGGGCATTGTTTTAGGGAGGAAATACATAATCAAACTGCATTGAGGGAGTCTTTGCAGCTTCCCAAGTCTGAGGTATTTTGATTCAAAGAACCACATAATCACCAGATACATATATACCTAGTTAATAAGTGAATAGGTGGGGAATCTTTAATGTCCTTGGCATTTGCTGGGCAGAGGAGAACCTGTTGCACTCAGAGGAGAGGTCAGAGCATCTTTCACAAGAGAAATACTTCTGGAGTTCAGTATGGGACCTGTCACCGTTGGATTCACTTTGGATCTTGGCTTTCTGCTCCTGTTTCTCCTCATCTTCCTTCTCAGGCACTTTTATTTTCATATATGAAGGTTATTAATAAAACTAAATGCTTTATAATTTTTTCATCTCTAATTAAGCCCCTGGTCTGGTACTTTTTTACAATGATTGCAGCTAAAATCTTTTCAGGTATTATTCCAGAGCTCATAGCTCCCTGTGCTTAAATAAGAAAAATCTACAGAACACTGTGTAAGGAATCAAAGGAGACACCTTCCATATGTTTTCAAACTGAGACTCTTTTTTATCTGCTTGTCTTTGAAAACATCACTCACCTGTTTCACACAGCTGAATGACAAAGTCCTGGGCACTTTGAGATGCTTTTCTGGTAACAGCACCTTCCCTCACTGAGACAAAAATGATAAAATAACAAATCTGCCTTTCAAGGGATTGATAAGGGTTTTTTTTAGTCACAGCAAAGTGAGGTTTTGTGAAGAGCATGTAGCATTTCAGGTTCCCTTTTAGTTACAGTGCTGTTCTGATTATTCTGTTTCATTCATCCAGAGCTGCTGGATGTTTTCTGCCTGTGTCACCAATCTCTAAAGTCTTTCTAATGTGACCAAGAGATGTATCAGAGCATTTTCTTCCAGGAGATTCCTTGAAGTCATCCTAGTGGTGAATAAAAATCAAATAAAAATATGATGCATCATCCATGGTGTGTTAAAATGAGCCCCAGAGTTTTTGAGACTGGTACATAGTTTGCATTTCATTTAAATGAATGCTTTGCCTCATTACTTAAGTAGACAACCTTGGGAAAACCTTATATTATGAGCTTTATTTCAAGCTTAGGTTAATTATTCATATGATTATTTTTCTTTCCTAGGTACCACTTTTCTCCTTTTCATAGTCTGACAATAAATAATGTACCTAACATGCCTGCATTTTTGTACCAAGAAAAACACCCTCAACAGTGAACTTACTTTGTGTACAGCAATCAAAGTTCAATAAATATAAAAAATTAATCTGTTTTTCATTTGTGTAAGCACAAAAATGTATTTAAGAAAATTCAGTCCCCTTCATATTTTACACTCTTTAAACTCCAGCTTGGCTTTAGAGACGTTTTTTCCAACTTAAAACCTTGTTTGCCAAGACTCAAACTGAGTGAGTTTTTATTGCACAGTTATAAACCATTGGCGGGGGGTGGGGGGAGAATTATATAATGGAAAAAAGTTGAAATAGCCTTTGCTCTAAAAGTGCAAATAGCATACAGCACCCATTAGAGAGAAAAAAAAAAGAAAAAAAGGTCATTGCTAATATTTTCATCAAAATACTCCTATAATGCTTTAAAATGCACCCAGGGTGCTTTTCACAGATGGAACCACTGAACATAATTAAGGATTAATGACCAATGAAAGGGGGCAGCTAACAACAAGTTGGGGCAAAAGCTGTGGTGAAACCACCAGCCCTGAGCTTCACTGGTCTTTAGCAGCCAGGGAAAGCCAAACTTTTGAGAAAGAGGAATTTTCTGGTCCTGGTGCTGCTCAGGGTATGGTGCTTTGGTGGCCAGGTGAACATCCTGCTGCTCCTGGCTGTACCAGAGGAGAAAGAGGGGGTAGAAATACCCAGGGATGTGTCAGTTTTATAATAATCACTCAGGAAAATATTCAGTTTTGTAATAATCGCTCAGGAAAAGCTGGCAAATATTCAGATTCTGTCAACAATGGTTTGGGTATGCTTCCAGGTTTGTTTTTTTTCTTTTCAAGGCTGGCAGCTGCCAAGACCTTTGCTGGTGGTTACTTTGCATGTTGGGGTGCAGCTCTCAGTGCTTATTTATCCCAGTGAAACACAGCCTCCAGTGTTTTTCAGCATGACCTGGATGGTCAAATCTTTGGCTAGTTCAGTGATTTAAACTGAAATACCATCTGGCAGCAATATAAAACCCAGCCTGGTAGGAGGTGAAATGGGACAGGAGGGAAGGATTGGTAAAAAAGATATGACTGGAGAACAAAAATGTGCATCAGCAGTAGCATCAGGATCAGTGTAGGAAGTTCCATGGAGTGTCTTGGTGCCATCTTATGGTTAAGTTTAATGAGGCTTGTCTTCATGAAGGAAAAGACACAGATTTGAGGGAAAGAACCAGGGTTCTCCTGTGGTTTTCTTTTTTTTTATGGTTCTCTTTTCCTTTGGTGGAATATAACTATTGGCATTTACAAATGCATAAAAATGAAGGGGAACAAATAAGATTCATTATGATGCTCTTGAACCAACAATCAGGGTCTGTTTTAAAGTCAAGTGTCTCGCAGTACATGAATTAACTTGACAGAATTAGGAAATCACGATGGAAACTGGAAAACGTACTGCATAAAGCCGACTCTGTTTTGCCAATTCATACTCCAGTGCATTTGTATAATTTTTATACATAAATGAAGCATTGTGTAATCTGTGTAAATCATTTGTAAGTACTGGGAGCTGCAGTATCTAGAGCATGAAGTGTATGGAGCCAGAGAAAAGGCTCTGAAGGAACAGTAATGTTAATGTGATGACTGAGAAGTAGCTGCATGTTTAACTGTCTGTGAAACAGAAAAAGGTTAACTGCTACATGAGAAGCACAATTATTACAGTACAGCTTCCCTTTTGAGGACACTATATATAGTTATGTATATATACATATATTCATGATTTCATACAAATTTGTGCATCAATCTATGCACTAGTTTGAGAGCAAACAAAACATTTGGCTTTTTTATTTTAACCTTTATTTTCTATTATTATTCTCCTATTATCCCATCTATGAACGGGAGAGCAAAATGTTCTCAATTCATGTAGTTCCATGTGACTTTTATTAATGTTTTGGTCTTTAATTTGGTGAAATTCCATTTGTAATACGTCTTTCCTATGAATATGATTTCAATCAATTTCTTCAGGTTTCACTGACATAAAACTTTAAAGAGAAGTTTGCTAATCCTTGCTCTGTTCTGAAAGACAGTGATCAGGACAGCAGGAGCCTTAGGTTTTAGTCTTTAAAAAAGAAATTCTTTAGAGGCTTCAGATGCAGCATATGCTCAAAAAGCAAATACCCAAAGGCTCCACACTCAACACCTGGAGAAAAAAATCATGGAAAACTCTCTCAAGGTGCAGTGCACAAAACCATTTGCTTATTCAAGGGAAATCTCCCCATTTAAAAGAGTGGAGTCTTTACCTTCCATTGTTCAGTAATCTGAATAACTCCTATTTGTTACAAATGTGATTTTATGCTAGGCCCTTCAAATACTGTGAAAGTAAAAATCATAAATATAGGTGCAACAATCTTGCACAGCAATAGGATGGATCTTCAGTAAGCTTCAACATGAGATTATCCAGAAGCATAAAAATAAGTGGATATTCATATTCAGTAAATAAAACCAGGCTTGTATGTTGCAGAAAGAATGGGATCTAAAGTGTTTGGAAAAAAAAAAAAAAGAATGAACTGCAAGGGGGTCAGCAGAAGAAATAAGTAGAGATGATTAGAGGAGAACAGGTAAAATTTCTGTGGGAGGCCAACCAGAATAAAGAAGGAATAATCAGTTCATAAATCCAGCTTAACAGTTTTTAGTTAAAAGTTCAGTTATGCTATTTAAGGGCTTTCAGATGGTCCCACAGGGTAGCACATTTCTTTCTTTTTCCTTGGATAACTGCAGTCCACTCTTCCTAGACTGCAATTCCTTGAGTCTGACATGAGCAGTGGCCCAGATCTCCAGCACAAACCAACAGAGCTATGGTTCTGAACATGGCTGAGTCACTAGACACGAATTTCCTTGAAATGAGCTGGCATGGGAGTTTTGTTCAGGCAGCATTACGGTGTTTTAGTCCCCAGTATGGATCACCAAAGGGTTTCCTGTTGGGTTTCAAGCACAGACCTTTTCAAAAAACTTATCTTCCTGGATGTCTGCACAGTACATGAAAAGACCAACTGCTTTCCCCCAGCTTTTGGCAAAGTATGAAGCACCACTACTCATTTCTAGGCCAGGAATATTTGAAACTTAGCTGTTAACAGCCTAATGAAAAGATTTTTCTTGAAAAATAGAAAAAAAAATTCCAAACTCTAATCCATATTTGTCCACTGAGCATGATTCCAAGATCATAATTTCAGTGCTCTGCCATGGCTGTAGAAAGGTGCCTCCCTGTGATGAAAGCCTTGCTAGACTTTTCTAGGGTGTAGCTATGAACCTGGCTCTCTCACTTGCTCCTTTTTCAGATCAGAAGGAACAGAGGAATTCATGGCAGCAGCTGATTTAGAAGTGTTTTCCACAGCTGCTGGGAGAGCAGCAACCCATCCATTCCCCAGCACAGGTATCAGATTAATCAAAGACTTGCTGGGGACTATTTTTCCTTGACACATGGCTACAAAATCTCTGCTTCTAAGAATTAGGTGGGTCAAAGAACCTTTTCATGGTTAAGCTTTTTGGTTGGAAATGGGATTACCACGGGACAGAGTGGTCCTTGGGCAAGTAGGCAAAGACTTCAAAGGCAAACTTGGCATTAGAGGTTTGGCAAGTAAAACACTTGAAACCTCTGCCAAGCATCCCATGTCCAGCAGTGCCCAGCATCCTACACAGAAGGAAGATGAGGGAGACTTTTGATACCTTAATGAACTAAAGAGACTGTAAGAAAGTAGTGTTTGTAACATGTGTGTTGTGCCAGAGACCAAAAATAATCCACTTTTTCTCTCTGTGTGAAGGATAAAGAGGTAATTCATGGCAGAGAAATAAGTAAAAATTACCTCAGGCTTGCAAGAGTTTTTTTAAAAAAAAATTAAAACTTTTTAAATCTGCCTTATCAATTAATTACCATAAAATAATGTTTATCTTTGTTGCATTTCAGTGGCAGCTCTGGCTCTTTATGATTTCTTTCCAAAGTAAATGTTTGAGCTTTTTTGGCCGAAGTGACAGAATATACCATTTCCATTAAAAACCAAAGCCATGAAAGCCATGTAAACAGCTTTTACTGGCCCTGTAATCACCTATCTGTGTTTCTCTAAATGGGCCAGGGGGAAAAAGCCTAGCTGGTGGTTTGGCACACGTTTATGCCCCAGGTGTGCGTGGGCAGGTGCCTGTGCCACTGCCCCCAGCAGGGAGGTGATGGCTGGTGTCCCCCTGCTCCCAGGGCCCAGGGAGGGTCCCCTGCATGCAGCCATCCTCTCCTGGAGTGCTGCTCATCCAGCAGGTCTGGCTCAGCTGCCACCCTCAGCCAAAACTGGGGGGAATGGGTTCTGTGAACCTAGCAGCACTATGAGGCTCTTGGTGTGAAAATTTGCATTAACAGGCTGAAAGGCCCCTTGAGAAAACGTGTTATAGAGTCATGGAATGATTCTACAATGAATTAATAATATAGGTGATTATTAGAAAACCCATACATTATTATTAGAGTATATGATAATATAGATTATTATTAGAAAGCCCATGTAATAGGATTATGTTAGAAGGCCCACTGAGAAAACACAAGATCATATAGAATCACTGATTACATAAAGAATGAATGAAAATAGAGTACTTTCACTTTGCACTGAGACAGCCTGTTATCTGTGGAATTTCCATTTCCTTTTCTTTTTAACAGTACTTTAAATACATATTTTCCTTTCCTTTCCTTTCCTTTCCCTCTTCTCTTCTCTTCTCTTTTTCCTTTCCTTTCCTT
>VZTT01017451.1:36126-50538 GCA_013400855.1 Buphagus erythrorhynchus | reverse complement strand
TTCTCTTCTCTTCTCTTCTCTTCTCTTCTCTTCTCTTCTCTTCTCTTTTTATATTTTATTTTATATTTTATCTTATATATATGTGTATATTTGATTTGCCTTGATGGAAGTGTGTCTTGACACTTGCTGTACAAGCCACTGTCCAGTGAGAAATGCAAACATATACCTCCTTAAAATGCACTGGTGGCACTTTGAAGTGAAGCTGTAAATGGAATTGTCAGCTTTGCCTCACCTCTCCTTGCCCCTCTCTTCCCATTAATGCAATGCTTATGGTCTGATATGCTGAGCTTGTCATCTCCTTCAGGGGGATTTATTGTCCCCCTGCAAGGGAAGTTGAGAAAACAAGTAATAGTGTAAATCATCACATTTTGTTGCTCTTTTGTGTTGCTTAAATTGCAAGCCAGTTTCGTGTTGCTTGGATGGAGGCTCTTTCCCCACTGCAGTAATGTCTATTCTGACCTCAGCAGCTCAGTTTCATTGATTGCTACAGGCCTTACTCTAATTTTCCTCCTCCATTCATCCCTAATGCCCAGCAAATAGCTGTAGGAAAAGTTCTCCATTGCTTTTTTTTTTGTTGCTGTTGTTGTTTCAGTTAAAAACATCTGCTTGGATGAGTGCTGCTGCTGAGAAATTAATTGTGGGTGTTCTGNAACATCTGCTTGGATGAGTGCTGCTGCTGAGAAATGAATTGTGGGTGTTTGTAACCACCCACCAGTGCTTTTCTCTGGCACCTCCTGAGCAGCACTTTGCCCTTTGGAGTCCAAAATGCCACTCACTGACATGAGGCACACCTTTGCCACACTGAGTGTCACTCTCCTTGCTGAAGATTGCTGACACAGGGGGGAGTTTGCCTGGGATTTGCTCTGAGGAGCCCCAAGTGCCACGCAGGCAGCTCTTGCATGGGGCACATGAGCCCTAAGAGGACAAAACCCCGGTGGTCTGAGCCTGCTTAAAGCCTTAGGTCAGAGTTTCCATCTGTAAACATTCCCTTGCATGTTTATGCTTTCATACAGCTTGATTTATTGGAGGTGAAGCCCACTGTATACTAACTTACTGTATACCAACTCTTTTAATGAAACTGATTAATTGCTGTTGATTGTAGAATATGCTCATCAGCAATAATAGCTCAGATGATCAGCTCATAGCCCCATACTGTTAAGTTCATCTGCATGATGAGCTCATTGGTTAAATGTCAGAAAAGTGACTGTGGATTATCCCACCTTTTGGAAAAAAAAAAAATTGATAATTATAATGTTGCTCTTTTACAACATGTCTCCAGAACAGATGAAAAGTGTGCATTACATTTCTGTCTGGGTGACATCACAGGCCTCTGGTACACTCAATGCATGCTAGCACTTCAGAGTGAAAATAACTTTATATCGGGAGCTGAGGGTCATTCCTGATATTTACATACACAGAACTACTTAATGTATATATTTTTATTTTATATTTCTTTGTTTTGTGGCACTGACATGCAGTGGGATCTTCTCAAAAGGCTGGATTTCCCAGTAGCAGCACTTTAGGAAAGGCAGTGCATCTTCTGCTAAAAGCACAATTTTCCTTTTCCTTTGTAAAAAAAAGTTTAACAATTTTTGTGTGTGTTCTTGCCTTATCATAGCTTGCTATTAAAGCAGCACAAGCAAGACCTTTCAACTTTCTGAGGGGTTTCTCTTTCCATGTCTGTGGCATGAACTGCTCTTCTTTTGCAAATTATTCAGTGTGTAGCAAAATAACTATTTTTTTGGTCCAACTTTCCTTTTTTCTCATAAGCCAGATTCACTCCCTTCAAATCCAGAATGTCCCAGCTTTATAGCTAAGTTGAAATGTGGAGCAGAGAGCACCATTACTGCTGCTCAATCCTGCCCATTCAAGCTAAGCTCCAAGTACATAAACATAATGAAGTGATAATACAGGGATGAAAAAGATTTCGTTGGGAATATCCAGCAACCCTGTGTTTGCTAGCAAAAATAAAATCACCACAAAACATTGTGCCAAAATGAAATCTAAAATCAGTAAATATTTTTGAATTATTCTCCTATTTTGATAAAAGATTAACCGTGCTGTTCCATTTTTTTTTCCTTTTTCTGATGCATTTGTGGGTAGAAGTGTATTTTACAATGTGTGATCTGATCACAGGTACAAACAGTTTATGGCACTGCAGTCATACCTAGAAACATCCAACATCAAAAAGAGAAAAAAAGCAAAAGCCTCTCTGCCTTTTACTGTTCCACTGTTCTGAAGAAANCACAAAACATTGTGCCAAAATGAAATCTAAAATCAGTAAATATTTTTGAATTATTCTCCTATTTTGATAAAAGATTAACCGTGCTGTTCCATTTTTTTTTCCTTTTTCTGATGCATTTGTGGGTAGAAGTGTATTTTACAATGTGTGATCTGATCACAGGTACAAACAGTTTATGGCACTGCAGTCATACCTAGAAACATCCAACATCAAAAAGAGAAAAAAAGTAAAAGCCTCTCTGCCTTTTACTGTTCCACTGTTCAGAAGAAATTCAGTTCCTGGACCTGAAGTAGGCATGAAATGTGATCTTGTTTAATGGTGAACTCGAAACCTTTCACAGGGGGAATCCAAGAGAAAAATGACCTCTGAGCAGCCAGAAATCACGGGCTGCCAGCTGCTGACATCTGTACTCCTGGTGATGCTCTGAGATTCCTGACACATGAGGCTGAGTGAAGCAGGGTAAATTGATAAACCAAACATCAGAGCTCTGGATTTCAGCTCAGTTTCTTCATATTAAAGGTAGTGAACAGAAGTTTCAGCGTGGCAGCTGGTTTTGAAGAGGACACATTTGGCTTTGATGTTACTGCAGCCCCACTTCAGCTCTGTGTTTGAACTGGTTAATGCCTCCAGATTCAACCTTTTGTGCCATGTGAGGAAATGTTCCCTCCCTGACCTGATCTCGCATTCTTTCAGTGTGAGATTTTCTCAGTCTCAAAATGTCCTTTATGAACAACCCAGAATTTCAGGGCCCAAATCAAAACTTTCAGTGCAGTCGATCCGGATCCAAATGTTACAGCTCAATTCCTTCTGTTCATGACTTTCCTACCAGTACTCAAACAGCTACAGGAAAATCCAATATATTACCCTCATTTTCCACTTTCTGCTACAAAGTTTTTATCTTTCTGCATTTGTTTTTATGGTAGGACAGTTTCTGGTTTGAATTTTATCTAGCATAAAAACTGCCTAAAGGCGCAGACCTCGATACTAGCCTATTATTCCTTTCAGGTTTTGGCTGAAACTGAAACATGGAGGAAAACCAATTGTCCTCCTTTTCCTGCTCTGAAAGATAAGTGTGACATGAAGCACATGCCTCTCCTAAACGCTCTCGCATGTGCCTAGAATTTTAGGTCAATAAACCCAGCTCTGGAACACGGCTGAGGCAAGCATTATGGATTAAAGATTTGTTATAGGGGCCAGCTTCCAGGCAGAGGTTTCTTTGTTCCTCCAGAAGGGTTTGTTCATGCACATTACTCCTTGTTTTATGTCTCTGCTTTTCAGGGCTTGGCCACCAGATCCTAGCAGGATGCAGCCGTGCTTCCCCTGTGCCCTGGTGCCTTCCCCACACTCTTCATCCTCACAGCTCACGTGTCCAGAGGATGCAGATATGGGTGTCCATGTCAACACTCCCCTGGCAGACTGGAGGATGCCATCACTTCTGTGTTTCCAGGACTCCCAGCAACCCAGAATTTGCAGATTCTTTGTTGTCTTCTGCACAGGCCTGGACCTCAACAGGTACCTGAGCTTTTAGACAGGGTTGTGGCACCTGGAAGATCCACACAAAGGAGCCCATGGATTCATCCAGCTGAAGTAAATTAATTTACTGTCAGGCAGACAAACTTGTAACATGGTTGTTAAATTAAATCCACTTTCTGCTGCTTCCACTCTTCATTCTGCTGCTACCCCATTCTCTTTTCCTTCATCTGGTGTGATTTTTGTCCCTGAGTGAAGTGGCAATGGCTGTACAAGTCCTGTTCAGAGAGGCTCAGGAATGCTCATGTGAAAACAGTTTTGCCTTCCATTGCCTCCACTCCTGGGGATTTCCTGTTACCAAATAATGATCTTAATGATATTTAAGTCTCCCATAAAAATAATTAAATTACCCCTGTCAAAAGACTGTTTTCCTTCCTGACACTAAGATGGGAGATTAATGATCAATTGATTGCCTGTTCCTTGCTCTCACCCTTTACAATGGCTTTATAAATATAGATTTAAAAAGATATGAGAGAGGTGAGAAATGAAAATTAGGAACAAACTGAGGCTTGTTCCTGCTCTGAAGAGCCTCAAGCATTGGCTGTGGCTCACCACAGGAAAAGCTGAGTGGCCAGGCTGATTGCCTTGCTCACTCCCCTGCAGTTTGACTTACCCCTCTTCCCCCAAGTATTTTTGCCTTTCCACCCTTGACATCTACATAATTTTTCACTTGTCCTCTGGTGGCATTCAGGCAGAAAGTTTCTCCTGGATTTCAGCCTCCTGAGCTGCTGGGAGGTGTTTGAGGAGGAGTGTGCCAGAGGCAGGGACTTGGACAACCTTTCTCCAAGCAGAGAGTTTGGAGAGCAAGTAACCCTGGCTCAACCAGCCTTAGAGGCATTGAACTGGAGAAATATCCTCACACAAGGACAAGGAAAATTAAATAAAGGACTCTGAAATAAAATGTCTCAAGGCTTGAGTGCTAGCTTCACACCCAGGCACTGAAGAAACATTTCCAGGTAGAGAGAAGGTGTGTGCATCCTAATAAAACCATGACTCAGTAGCCAAACCTGAAATCCCAGCCTTCCAAAAGCAGACTTGACTGCCTAACAGCCCTTTAAACCTCTGCAATCCAGATGTACTTTGGTTTTGGAAGCTCCTGTTCTGATTTCACCTTGCAAGTATTTGATACCTCTTTTCCTTAAATTATCGTGCCTGAGTGAGTGTGCAAATATGTACCTGCATATCTCCCACATTTAGTGGGTAAAAGGGACAAATTGAACTTAAAATGGGGATTGAGGCTGAGGAGGAATTTCTCTATCCCAGGTACTGCCCTAATATCTAAGTAGAACTTCTTTTCTCTCTTACTGACTCAGCCCTTTAATGAAAGGGAGGTTTTCTTTTAACTTCAGGGCTGAAGAATGTCTTTGAATCTGTCTTCTACAAGAAGTAGAAGAAAATATGGTTCTGCAATTTCTACCCCCTCTGCTAGAAACTCTTCCTCCATGAGGAGAACGTGACAAACTGTATGATCTTAAATGTAAAAAAAAAAAAATCCCATTAAAGTATAGGAGTCCTTTTTTGCCTTTGTATTCTTTTGTAATATAAAATATTATTCGGCCCCAAGGTTTCTTATGTATTTACTTTGGCCCTAATGTAAAGAAGGCAAATGAAGTTAATTTCTGAGAGGAAATCATGTTATTTCTCCTTAGAAGAAAGGAAGTTACATACACTCCAAGAAGCTTCCTAGGAGCTAATTATCTCAGCAATAATAACTACAGTCTTAATGGCCAGGTCTTGCTTCTGGTCATTTAGGAGAAAGCTTTAATAACAGTGTTCTTTGAAGAATCTTCTGTACAATTTTATTATCACAGTTGGGATTGCCTGCTGGTTATTTTTAGCTGTCCTTTGAAGAACTCCTATCTCTCCTGTGCCATTTCTTAGGAATTCCTCATATGAGTTCTGACACTTGTTTAATAAATGACTATAGATATGTAGTTTTGCCAACTGTTCAATAAAGGTATATTCTGAAAAATAAATTAAGGGTTGATTCTGATGTTTCTTGTACCAACCATAAGTCCATCAAAATCAATCAATTCGTTTCACTGGCAGAGTCCAGAATAAAAAGAATAATTTATTTCTTGCCTTTAATATTTCTGATATGAAAGGTATGCTTTTGAAAGAAATATAAAGTGACTGATTATTGGAGTTGCTGAACAAAATGCCTGTGTATGCACATTCTTATAACTAACATACAAATTTAATATTCCAAACCTAAAACTAAATTTCCTTTCTCCAAATTAATACCGCTAGAATTTCTCTTTGAGTAAAGGCAGCAGCGAGGGAGAAAGTGTGGTGTATTTAATAGTCCCTCTGTTACTGCTGGCATTTTCAAATTGAAAATTCCTAGAAAGTTCATGTCTTATTCCTGGTAATGTCTGGTTTGCCCTAAGGTGTTGGCTCTTTCATTATTAACACCTAAGGTCTGATTTCTAACAGTGGGCATGCGAGGAGGCAGTGTTTTATACCTAGAAAATCAAATATAAACTTCTAACCACCCCTTTACCCACATCAGTTACTCTCTGAAATGGCAGTAGTGGAAAAGGCACAGAAATAACTGCTGTAAACCTCTGAAAACCATACCAGCACTGAAGAAAGGAAAAATTGTATTTATTCCAGGTTTTCCTGCACCAGCCTGGAACTGACTGAGCAGAAGGACTGAGAGGCATCAAAATTCCCATGTTAGGCAGCCTTGGGTGCAAAACCTGGGAATAAGGCATGTCAGTCTGCTCTTTAGCTGTCTGCTGAGCTTCAAATAAACATGGAGGGATAAACTGCTCATCAATAATTTGGAAATATCTAAACATTAATAGTTCAGCTACTTTAGTTCTTGCATTGTTTTATTTATTCTCCTCCTATATTTCGAGCTGCATACTTCAGCCATGGACTGTTCCAATGGCACACTCCTGGCTGGCATGCCAGCACTGTCACCCAGCCCTGTGTCCTGGCTGTCCCCTCAGGGGACACTGCTGATCCTGCTCCTCCTCCTGGCCCTGCAGCTGGCCAGGATGAGCTCATGGGAGCAGCAGCACTCACTTCACTCTAGAAGGACTTCCAGGATCAGCCTCCTTCCCAAGTGAATATTTCCATAGCTGCTGTAGCCCTGTTGTGGTATTTTGTGTTTATCTACAGCTGAGAATGGGGTGTATTAAATTACTTGGTAGCAGCTAGGGTAGACAGTTCCATTTTGTCTTTATTAAATCACACGTCGCTGAAAGTTTAAACTATTTGAACAGAACAGTGAATCAAAGTTCAGGGCTGCTCCTCTGATTTCAGCTGACTTATATCACTTTCACTGGAGCTGAATTATTTGTGAAAGCAAACCCTTCAAGGCTATTATTGTGGTAAAAGGAATGGAATCCTACATTATTTTATATATGATATCTGTTTTTTTCCACTTCTCGTCCTGTTCTTTACAAAAGTCTTCAGTTTAACTGGCTTCAAAGAAGAATTTGCCTGTATTTAAGTTATCAAAACTTTAGGCAGAGCAGATAGGAGTAAAGCCAGTTATTTATACTTTGTTTTTAGTGCACCAAAATGATGAGAATATAAAAGGCAAAAAGATTAACCCAAACTCTGTAACATTTTAAGGTCTCAAAAACCCCCAAGATTAAGACTTTGAAAAGCATCCAAGTAATAAATCCACAGAAGCAAAACACACAGTTTTAATAACTTTATTACAAAGAAACACAGAAGCTGATGGGCACAGAGGCTAAGCTGGAAAAACTTCAGCAGCCCTTTGTGTTTGTGGACTTTGAAAAATCAAGGGGTCAGGTGTAATAAACTGATGATGCAGTTTGATTCTCTGATGCCAAAACCCAGTGAGGTGCTGGGGGAAGGGTAAAAAAGGGATGGGAGAAAAATATTCCCAGCCTGGTGTCATTGGCAAAGCCAGTGGGATGCTCCCCTCTTTTGATACAGCAAACACTGGAACTGTGGAGTCACAAAATCCCTCTGAGTGGAGTGCTGTGAGGCTGCAGACCCCTCAGGCCTGATGGGCTCTTTGGTTGAGGCTGTGATGATTTTCCCTGCCCCAGGGAGGGGTCAAGGTGTGAGTTGTTGCAGATCTTGTGTGGAAGGCTCAGTGTCCATGGGGCAGGGCATGGAGAGTGCCCCTCAGTGAAGTGTGACTGCTGTTTGCACACACAAATCTAGTTACAAGTGTAAACATCCTGAGCTTTACTGAGATTTTTGTCAGCAGATTTGTTCCTGGGTTTTGTTCAAAATTTGGGGGAGTGAGGTGTGACATTTATTCCCCTACAGCCTTGTGGATTTTGCTGAAAAGCAGAGGAGATGATTCTAATTCTTCTGAATACCAATAAAGCCACGTACAGATGTTGAGTAAGCTATTCTTCTGCAAATCCACTGGAGACTTAATTTAGTCTGCTGCACTCACTAGAGAAAATAAACTCAGCTTTACTTTGAAATTTCTGGATGCACCTCAGGACTGACAGGACTGCTCCAAAAGCAGCAATTTTGGCACAGTAATGAATGGCAGATAGGAAGAGTTTTGAGTGTAATGCTTACTCACAAGGCACTCCATTGGCAGTCACTTTTCAGAGTAATACATATTTTGTTTTTGTATCAGGCCTGGATATGGTGGTTCTTTTGTTTTCCTGCTTTCCTTCAAACCACAGATCTGTACAATCATTTCATGTAGAGAAATAAATGGAATAAAACTCCTTCTCATCTCTTTCTTGCAGTCTTTCACTGTACTTCTTGCTGCCTATAAGAATCTGGGCATGAGGCTCACAGGTAGACAAAGGAGCTCTGTCCATTTTCCTGTGGCTGCAACCAACAGATGACAAAGGATGTTTCTTTTTCTTCTTCTGTGTTCTTTCACTTCTTCCAGCTTCTCTGCTATTTCATCCTTTGTCATGATCACAGTTATTTTGGGATGTAACTGGATGGAAGAGCTTAGAAATGAGGGACTATTCAGACCCGAGTGAGACACCGCTGAACGTGGCATCACATTTTCCTGTAAATGTATATTTAGCCCCTGTGCTTGAGTATCCCACCAAAGCTATGTGGGCAGCACAAAGTGACTGACAAAGGTGTTAAATGATTGATTGGCACAGCTCAGGAACTTCTGTTTCATCCACAGCCTCCACCAGCTCCACATTTTCCGTGCAGCTGGGCTGCCAATTCTCACACCTAACGGGTCACTCCTATTTTGTCCTGCTTGAGCAAAATTCCATCAGCATTTCCAAACTGATGCTTGCACCCAGGCATTTCCCAGCTTGCTGAGCAAGGTCCTGGATGGTGAGGGCTCTCCAGTGTGGCATAGTCTCACTTACCAGTTATTCTTGGAGGAGCTCCTCGCTGCCTTTCCAGGCAATCCCAGTGCTCCTTGTCTGCCATAGCCTTTGACTGCTCTCTTTCATTTCTGTTTGATTCCTACTGTTCTTATAGCAACAGAGATGGCAAAAACACATAGATTCTTTCTTCTGACATGCCACCAGCTTTATTTGGACCTCCTGCATGGGCTGTGTCCAGCCATTGCTGCCAGCAGCACATTTTGGATAATGTTTTCAAGATCAAAGTTATTCAGTGCAAATCCTGGGGGCATCCAGTATTATTTGCACTCTATTGTTGTCAGATGAAAATATAAATTCAATTCTATGGGGAAGGTGAGGAAAAGAATGGCTCCAAAGCAAGAGGAGGATGTTCTGTCTGCTCTGATCCAAGTTTGGAGTAGGCATGGTTCCTCACCCATGGCCCACGGGCACAGCACATGGATGATGGTTATTCAGTTAGAATCTTTGGGATTGGTGTTTGTGAGATTAATTTTCCATCCCAGCAGCTCAGCCACTTTGGGGATGTGCCTGTGTATCCCATCACAGCTCTCTGCTGCCAGCAGCAGCAGGGAAGGCAAGCCTCAGGGCTGCTGCCTAGCCCTCCATTTGACTTTTGCTCATTGATCTGGGGGGAAGAATTGGGGCTGCTCAGTCAGAGGAAGGATGCAAGGGACCAGAGTGCTTGTAATTTTGTCTGCTCCACTCAGACTGAGAAATCTGAGATACAAAACTGTAGGGTGCAAAGACTTTAAAAAGTTTGGCAAAGCCTGGAAAAGACAGAGAGGTTAATACATTCCTGTGCTAGGCTGAAGCCTTAAGTGGTTTTCAAGTAGTGATGGAATTAAGGAGGGAAAACATGTTTCCAGATTTTTTTTTAAATAACAGTTGAGGAGCATAGGATAAGAATTCAGCTTCTTATCCCCATTTTTTTCTCCTTTGTTCTCTGCATTGAGAGGCAACTTTTACCTCAAATTACCAGCCCTGCACATGGTCCTTTCCAAGCATAAACTCCTACAGAGGCTGAAACATCATGGAGTTTATACATGCAAAAATAATTTCTAAAATGGATTTTCCAGGTGCAAATCCAATCATCTGTTTTACCAGGTGTGAGAATCTATCAGCTGTGCATGCAGGTGTCAATGCTTGAAAAATGACCCAGTTTACTCCTCCACAAAGGGTTTGCACATGGATCTGTGTCACTTCAGTCTGTTTTGGGGCTGTGTTTTGAGGATTTGAGTGGAATTTGGATGGTGGTTTCTGTGCTGAAGGCTCTCTGTGCAGGGCAAATGCTTCACAGAGCACATGCACAGATGGGCAAATTTGGGGGCCCCTGAGTGAGTCTGGGCTGGGTGCCCAAGTCAGTGATCTTGCCCCAGATGTGCTTCCTCCTAAAAACTGCCTACCTCTTGTCAGGCTCATTAGAGAGAGNTTTTTTAGTGAAAACATAGCATTTCTCAGTGTTTCAGTATTCCCAAACTCAAATATTTAATAACCTCTGCTATCTAATACCTGGCTTGGCTTTGCATTAGAAACAATTGCTTGCAAAGTGTTTATCTGTTGAATGAAAATGATTAAAAGAAAATACGGAGTCCTTCATATACTATTTTTGGGCAATGAAATGAACTTGCTGCTATTTCGAATATTTCAGTATAATTTATATTAGCTATAATACCATCAATAAGGCTGCTCGAAAATTAAGTGTCATTCTTGGCCTGAGCCACTGGGTGTGTTGTGGGACCAAATGCCATGTGCCAGAAAAAAAATTAAAACCAAAACCACGCTCAAGTAGCTGAATTTATGGAGAGAGCAAGCAGTATGGGCCTGAACAACAGAGCTATTTTGGACAAACAGCAATGCTTCCACCTGGGGAAAACTTGAAGTTCTCCTCCACCTTTACAGCAGCTGTGGCATGGAGGGGAGAGCAGCTGTCACTGGTGGTGATGCTGGGGAGCTCTGAGGAGTAAGTGGATGTGAATTAGCTGGCATTTATGTCCCCAGGTGTCAAAATATAGCGATTATTTTCCCTTTACAGGGTAACTAAACCACCCAGGTCTGTCTTTCACCGATTTCTTCAGCGTCAGCCCCTCTTTCCCCAGGCAGCTCCTGACTCCACATCTTCCTGGACAAGCCAGGTTTCCTCCAAAGTGGAGGACACTGAGGACACTGTGCCAGACAAGAGCCTCCTAAGGCATTAATGCTTCCTTATCTCTGCTGGAAATCCCTCCCCTGCTCCATCCCAGGACAGAGCTCTGCCTTTCCCAGCTGCACCACACTGATGGTTTCACGATCCTCCTGTGCCCTGCTAAGAGCATGTGAGTGTTGGGGGATTTGGCAGTGCTTCCCAGCTCCTGGGTCCAGGGGCAGGTCCTGGACACGTCCCAGATCTCTGCTGGGATGGGATCTGCATGTGCACTTGAGGGCTTTTCCTCCTACCTGTCTGTTCCACAGTTTCCATGGAGCTAAGTGCAGAAAGAGTGGCCAAAAAGGAGCCTCAGTACAGTACATTTTGGCCAGGTCTCCTAGTGAACAGAATCTTGGAGAAGTCTGCTCCTTATATCAGTTGTTTAGGCACAGGCATATAAACAATTTTTTTTTTAAATTTTCTCCCAAGTGTTTAGAATGGACTCCACTCTTCCCAGCTGATACCATTTGACATCTGCTTTTTCTTCTGTTCACTCCTCCTGCATGACACAGAATATTTTGTCATTGCTTTTCCACAAAGCAGCAAAATCCATATTCTCTTTCTATTTAATCTATTTATTTCCTGGGCATCTCCCACTCTGATATTTGTGACCTTCTCTTTTCTGAGCCTTCCTGAAGAACCATCTGTTAAAATTATTCTCCCTACTTTTGTGTAGCCACTTTGAATAGATCTACCAGCTCTTTTTTCACACACTATCAAATTTCAGCTATTTCTGTTGTCTCTTATGCAATCTAGACTGACATGGTATAGCTTCCTGCCTTCCTTGTATAGCAACCTCTTCATAATCATCTGAGGGACTGCTTGAAATGATTTCTAAATTTAATTCACTCACTGATTCCCCTCTCTTTTAAGGGCACTGACAGAAAAACTTTCTGCTTTTGTAGTATCTCCAAAATCAGAGGCAATGAGGGCACTAGGAAGAGTGGTGCTGCTGCTCTCAGTGAGGAAAGTGATGTGCTCTTCAAAGTGATGAGCTGATCCCCTCACCAAAGTGTCAAGTCCAAAATTAAGATATAAATCCTTTGAGAGAAAGAGAGATGTACTGCAATATGTTTGGCTTCCATAGGATCATTCTAACAGGCATACCTAATCACTTATAAATATTCACTGCTAATGCAGTTGTTTCCTTGAAGATTTGTCCTATCAAGTCATAATTCTGGGCTTTTTTTTTTTCTTCCTAAAATCTCAGAAACAATCTGCTTTTGTAGCTTTGCAGTTATGCGTGGTTTTGCTGAGTTGGTGAACCTCTTTAACTTTTTAGTATGCACAAAAGGCCCATGACACTGAGATTTATGGCACAAGCCAATAAAAAAAAATTACCTCTGGTGGAATGCTAAATATTCAGAGGGGTTAGAAAAATAACAGCTTCTATCTATATGTGGCAAACCAGTATTAAAAGTTAGAATCCCCTCAAAGAAAGCTTTAATTTAAAAAGTAATATAGCATTTTACCTTCAGAAAGAAGAAGGAATTTTTTCTCTTGTATCCTCGTATTTACAAAGATTTGTGATATACTGCAGGGGAAACTTCAGGACTCTTCAGACATGTGGAAATAAGACAGAATGTAAAACCTCATACCAGAGCTCTGGAATCATGGCATCACCAATCCACTCAGACACTCAAGAGGAAAATAAGATCTGAGGCGTGCTGTCATGACATCACAGAGTTTTTCCATTAGCTTCAACCTCCCCAAGACATTTTACTTCTCTAAAACTTTCTCTAGTGGCAGTGAATGTACAGATTCCCAATACCCTGCAAATAGATCTTGTATCAAAACTCCCATTAAAGTCTATGGGAGCCCTGTGGCCAACCTGTGTGTATAACACACTTCAAGTCTGGGGCTGGATGGCTGACTGCTTTGTTTTGTATGTGCAGCCCTCTTAAGAGCATTTTTTAAAACAAAGCAACAATATTTTGCCAGGAACATAAGCTGTGTTCGACAGACTGGGTTTTTTCTTTCATTCTCAGTGTCCTTGCCTGGATCAAGCAGGCAGCACTACAGAGGGGTCTCAAGCTTGCACTGCTTGGAGGACTGAATTGCCCTGAGGGACAGAAAACAAAATCCAGCCACAAAGTTTTGGGCTCCATCCCAGATACTTAGTCTATTAAATGAGTCAGGAGGTTATGGCTGAGAAGAAATAATCCCCTCAGCAGAAGTGTGTTCTGCAATCTGCCCTCTTTGGAAAGGTGCTGATGCAGAGGCAGGCATTGCTTGTTGAACCAGGTGGGGCAGAGGGGAAAGAGGGGGGAAACAGGCATTTGCAGGCTTGTTGATGAGGGCAAAAGTCATGCTTTTCTACACCTTTAGATAGTGACTTCCCCCTCCAGACAGGGTTTCAGCAAGACATGACTTGAGGCTGTCACACTTTAGGCACAGGCTGTTGAGTTTCTGCGTGGTGTGGCCGAGGAGCATGGGAGGTCCAGGAGCTGGGAGCAAAGGTCCAGGAGCCACTCAGTCACTCTGTCACTTAGGGCAAGTTACTTGACCTTTCTGCATGGGCTTGAGCCATGCCAGATAAAGAAAATGGCTCCAGACCAGCATTTCACACAGCATCCGAAACCCAACCTGAAAAAACTTCCTGCAGTTCACTGGAGAGGTCATCTGTATCATCTTGAAATGTCACCCATGCCAGCTGTGTGAAAAAACTGGAAAAATTGTCAGTTCACCTTCCAAACACCATCCTGCATGTACACTTATGTCAAAAATTCAATGTTTGCAGCAGACAAAGAGCGTTTGTGGGCACAGTGCAAGTAACTGAATTGTGACTCTGCATTTGTGTGCTACAATTCCTGGTTAAAATCTGTGAAATTATACCCGTGTAAATAAAAAATTAGGTGCTGTTTCTGAAAGCATGAACCTATGTAGGTTTTTCATATTAAATCCAGTAGTTTTTTGAGCTGAAACAAGGGGTATGATTAATAAGCCTTCATTTTCCAGTTCATTGTTATTATTAGCCTGCATCAGCATGTAGTGAACCTAGTCTGAAACAAAATGTTGGAGCATTTGAATTATTCATGGATAAAAAAATATTGCAGTTCTTGTTTATCTTTGCTCCTTAGGTAGTAGAGAAAATCACACAGTCCTCAAACATCATTTCTACTTGCACTGCTTTGCCTCTGCTCTGACTGAAAGGGTGGATATTT
>VZTT01017451.1:16270-32557 GCA_013400855.1 Buphagus erythrorhynchus | reverse complement strand
CAATAGAAGGAATGTGAGGAATTTGACATTACTGTAATCCTTTCCTTACCCAGCAGCTAATGGAAAAGCATTATATAAAAGAGAATAAAACCTGCTTCCCAGAATACTGAATAAGGTTTCAAGGAACAGATCAAACTGTGGGGTTAAATAATTTGCAGCCCTTAATTTTATCAGTTGCAATTGGATCACCATCATGAGGATCACCCAGATCTGAATGTCTGCAGAGTTCAAGTCCAGAACACCACAGATTACCTCTTTGCTCACTTCCTCACCTCACTGTGGCCTGGTGAAAATTAAATTTACTTTCATACCAATCAAGGAACCAGCTGGAGATAATTTAGTTATTTAGAAAAGCAAGGGTGCTGGGAGTCACCTGAGGTGGTCACCTTCCCTTCCCTGCCCACGACACCAGCTGGGATCCCAGGCCAGGATTAGCAGCATGGCTGGAGCCTGGAGGGTGCTCTGGGACAGCAAAAGGAAGGCAGGAATAGCGTTTCTACTTTCAGCATTAAATTCAATACTTGGAAGATTCAGTGCTGTCAGCTGACAGAAAATAATAGATGCTGGAAAATACTTCTGCAGCCAGACAAAGTGTCTAAATGCATGTTTGTCTCCAAACTGGTGATGAATGTAGTTTAAACAAGGCAAACTTTGGGGACTGTAGCCTTTTTTAGCTTACTGTAAAAACAGTTTACTGAGCTTTCTAATGACTTTAATACATTCTGGCTATTAAACTTGTAACTTAAATGAAGACTATGAGATTGTTTCTGGTCTAGTGGGCTTACTTTCTGTTCCATGGATGTCATAAGTAACAATTAAAGAAAAAAAAGCTGACTTTTTTCAGCATTCATTAGAAATGGAAGTAGAATTTAATAGCAACTCTAAATCATCAGGAAAAATATGGCTAATTTTCTGTTCCATGTGTTTTCTGGAACATCACACACTGGCTGGAATAATCTCCTTAAAAACACAACGTGCCTAGTGACATTCATGTGGAAAAGAGACAAGAAGGAAAAGCCCACTGAAAGTAGTTTGGTGTCCAAGCAGCACTGATGGCAAACAGCTGCCAGGAAAAGGATTGGCAAAGGATTCATTTTCTGTCGTGGTTATCTTGCTCCAAAAGCCCTTCCCAGCAGGTTCAAGCACTTTCCAGAGATTTAGGGACGGAGGCAAAGTGGGGCAAATGATGTGGAAATAATGGGAGAAAGGCAAAAATAGTGCAAATTATCTGTGGTCCTTTTGGGAGTCGTATGTCAAGTCAGATACTGCACAAAAGGCTCCCAGCCTGGTGTCTTGGTGAGCTGGTGAAGCTGCCCACCATTTCCAGACAGAGGTTTGCTTTAATTTCTCCCTGTGAGGTAGTTACTGGGGCTGCAATAACAAAAGGATTACAGGGATATGTGATTGGATATTGGGAAAAAGCCTTTGTAACCAAGCAGAGGAGGAGGTACTTAATTTGTTTAAAAACAAAAGCTCCCATTTTGAGGGAATCTACATCACAATCTGTGTGAAGCCCTAATTCCCCAAATCCATCTGTGCTTCCACTGGTACAGGGAATTACTGGCCCTAGCAATGCCCAGATGGCAGATAAGGATGCAGAAAAGGATTGCTTATTTTATTAACTCTAGCTACCTGGGGGAGGGGCTAAACCCCCTGTTTCAGACTGGGGACACAGAGAATACACTATGACAATTAAATCCAATTAAAATATCTTTCACAGGAAATCATGGCAGAACAGCACTTCTAATGTCTTTTTCTCTGGATGTGGCAGAGGAATGTGTGTAAAGCTGGGAGAGGGAGTTCTGCCTCACAAATGGAAAGAGATGGATTAAATTTTGCAGCTGGGGCAGAGGGATTGGGGAGGGGTGTAGAAATCTGTTTATTTTGTGATATTTATCTGGGAGCTAAGGATTTCCATGAAGTCTAATTCTCAGAGTCTAATTTAGATGCCTGGTCTCTCTGTGTAATTATTGCAGACACAAAGGCTTCTGCATATGCACTTGGAGTCCTCTGAGGAGGAATTTTTGATTGAATTGGGAACATCAGTTCCCAGTCAGTGTTCACATAAGACATGAAAAGCTTGAGAGCAAATATCCTGAAAGGTCTTTTAAGGTCCTCCATTCCGTTTTTTGGAAAAAGGGCTGGAAGTCTTGCACACTTGAGATGAAGGGTCCCATTTACTACAACAAACACAAAGCTTACATCGTCTGCCAGCATTTTATGGAGCAGCATATCTGCAGTTTTGTGTAATCAAACACTTTGGTGCATATAGAAATTAATCCTTCCACATATGAACCTTCTTTCCCATGCTTTTGACAACTTCATTTTCCAGTAATTGGAAAACTGTATGAATCCCTGGTGTGAATTTCTCAGTTTTGCCGTTGACAGGACAGATGCAAAGCTGGTTCACCAGGCTTTAATTTTTTTTTGTAATTGTTTTAGTGGTAGAAAGGAAAACAAATTGTACAATGCCAAACATTATTTTGGATCTTCATGGAAGTGAGTTTTGAGTAAAAGGAAGGTGCAGACACACCACGTCTTCTAAAATCAATAAAGGGACATGAAGTCTAGAAATTAAAATAAAATTTTAAGAGGGGATAAAAAAGAGGTAGAGTGTAAGACAAAATCTGTTGTAAAGCTGTACATTTTGAAATGAACCCATGGTATTTTCACTGAACAGGTTAAAATGGGCCAGGCTGTGTTAAGTTTACAGCATACATCAATGCATAAAAAGGCCCTTACAAAAGCATCAGGGAGTGAATAGGGGAGTACTTGTTTACCCACCAGACAAACCCAAAGCACCACAGAAATGTTAGCAATAAAGTGATTAAAATATCTGTCATTTTATGAGAGGCAATAGCAGTGATGAGATGAAGGATCTAAATGAGACTGAATCTCATTGCTGTGGTGATTTTTTAAAAATAGCATTTCCAATCTTCATCTTACTGTGATTTTTCCTAGCATATCTGCCCTAGAACCTAGAATTGTACTTTGGGGATGAGTGACACTTTGTAGAAACCAGCACCCTGTATTAAGATTGATGTTGACCAGTTAAAGCAAGGCAGATTGACCCATGTAAATCTCTGTGGTGATTACAAGTCCAGCTGATGCAGGATGGATGCCAAATGTCCATTAACACTGGGCTTTGTGAATATTTTAGCATTTGCCTGATGTTCCAACCACTCCCCCACCAAAAAAAAAAGACATATGAAGCAAACAAAACCGATGCACTTTGGCCTCCCTTTACTTTTGTGGATAATGGGTTAGTTTTGCTGGAAAGGTTTTATCTTAGTTTACTCTCTAGGCAGAAAACAGCTATTTCAACTGATGCTTTCCTTGCTTATTGAAAACAACTGTGCTGAATTGAAGCAGAAAGTCAGAGTTTAAGTCCCTTGTGGTGTTTCACAGCTCTTGGCCTGCAGTTGTGGCTGTGTGTCCATCAGCCCCTCACTGATGGCCCCAGAAGAGCCAGGGTGGGAAGCACAGACCCCCTGAGACCCCTGCTGAGAGAGAGCAGCCTGGAAAGCCAGAGAACCACACATCTTCTGTGTGCACCCTTTACACGGATGAATCACAGAGCAGAAGGAACCTGTAAGATCTCCAGGAGTGAGATCCCAGCAGGACCTTGGGTAGCCCCACCGGAGGCTGGGAAATGCAGCCAGGGTGCTGTGGGTGCAGAAACATGCCCAGGCTGGGAGGGATTCAGTGTTCCAAGGGAAAAATACTTCAATGAGAAAAACCAAGCAAATTTCAGGTTCTAAAAGGTGTTTAAACTTTGCATTATTGTTTAAACTTTGCTTGCAGAATGCAGTGCAGTCTCTTTCATTGGTGATAACAGGAGATGCTTTAAGACCAAAGTTGAAAATACCAAATTGCCAGAAGAACGTGGCACATAGCCATTTGACAGAAATGTTACTGGGAATAGGAGGATGAAATAAGGAATAGGATATGGATGGAGCCTAACAGAAAAACAAAATGACTTTTTTTTTTTTTTTAAGTGAGCTGTGAATAATCTGCTAAGGAATATAGTAGAAAGGTAATAGGATGCTGGCTGGTCAAAACTGGCATCAGTTTTGATCCCAAAATACTCCCTACAGCAACTTTGAGATTGCAGTCAAAAAATTGGCAAGAAAATATCAACTTTGTAGGACATAAAGGGGCTGTGCATGTACCTTACTGGGCAAATAAAACAGGAAGGAAACAAGCAGTGGTGGGTCCTGGGCATCAGTGTTTGAACAGCTTGAAGAATTTGGAGCCATTCATTCTGAGAGACACCAAATAAAAAAGTGAAGGTAGAATTACAAATACATGGCTTGTAAACAATCCTTGAAGGAGAAGAACACACAGGGAAAATATTTGCCTGTCTGAGCATATTTGATGATTTGATATTTCATCTCCTGACCACTACTGAAAACTGAGCTGTCAGCACTGACTGTTAAACCTTGTTCCTGGGTGTTAATGAGCAGATCAGAGCCAAACATTTTATACATCACTTTAGGAATGTGGTTTCCCATGTGAATTGTTTTATGTTTGTGTAAAAGGGTTCATTACATTAAATAAAAGTAGCACAGTTTCTTCCAAAATTCCCATGGGAGTGCAGAACAAGGCATGATGTAGATCATCAAAGGTTTTTGAAATCAAATATCCTCCTTTGTCATGTGTACAAGAAACCTTACAACAGACACTTAGGAAATCATCAACCAGGTTAGCCAATGTATAATTTAGCAGTTAGTGGTTCAACTTCTCCCCAAAACAGAAGAAAATATAGGAGGAAATATAGCTCCTTTTAGTTTGGTTTTTTTTTCTTATTATTTTTGTTAGTATTAGCCTTACCCAAAAATATGTGTCATGTCCACCAGTGTCTAATCCAGATGAGTGAGATAAACCTGTTCATCTTTTTTCACTCTTTAATTGTGCATTGTTGAAGGATGGCTCAGGAAAGCTTCAACTACAGGAAAAGGTATTTCCAAGTAGTTTATTTTCTGTGGTATTTAGTCATTACTGAAACCACCCAGAAGTTATTCAGGAATTTTTATCTCTTCTTGGGAGGAAAGGAAGGGATAAAATTCTCTGTGTCTCACTGAATCCATCCTGTTCTCCTGCAGTGTGTGCAGGGGGACTGCAGGTAGAAAGGACTGTGCAGGGAATGAGGAAATATGGGAACATCATGAGTGCTGCTACCACTGCTCCCCAAAAGTTCAACAAAAGAGAGGGGTCACCTGCAGAGGAACAAAGACAGGCTGGAATTGCACGACTGAGCTATGCTGATAAAGCTACCTTTCAAACACAGGCCTGGATGTTTTTTTTCTCTACCACTGAAATCTCTGGAAAGCCCTAAATAATTGACTGTTCAGGAGCCAGCAGCAGAAATAGAAGTTGGAAGTGCTGTTTGCACAGGTGGCTGGCCTACTGGGAGACTAAATGCTTACCCCCTTGCCCATATCAATTATTCTGAGACTGTCTGTTCAATGTCTGCCAGTTTTGATAACAACAAAATCCTTTTAGAAAACTGCTGATGCAACATTTATTGTGTTATCTTTATGGGATTGAATTTTTCTTTTCTTTTCTTTTTTTTCCCTTTTCTTTCCTGTTTTCCTTTTTTCAGTGCTGAAGTGAGCAAAGGTACTGAAGGAGCTGCCAGGAGAGTAAGGTAACAAGTCAATTAAACTACCACCCCAAATTTTCCAGGAGTTTAAAAGTAAACAGTCTGAGGGACCCTGTGGGGATCTAGGTTGCTTTACTTTAAAAGTGTGGGTATGGGCTTCTGTACAAACAATGAAATTCAACCATTCCTCCTTGCAGTAACCAAGGGACTTACCTGTCTCTTGGAAAAGCCTGACTAAGATGAAATTTTGCCTTCTGGTCCAGACACTGCAGCAGATCTCATACCACACACCAAGATTTGCTTAATGTGAAAGCTGTACCTTTTATTAGCTTGTCCCTGTGCAAAGCAATAACTGGGATAAATCCTGTGAGATTCCCCCAAATAAGCAGATGGTGAGATCAGAGCAGTCCTGAAAACAAGGCAATACCTCATCCTTCCATGGAGATCTGTCCAAGCTGCAAGCAGAAAGTCCCCTTCAGAGCAGATTGAGACATTTGGTGGCATCACAGATCTTCTGCACTGGGTGTTTCCAGCCAAGCCTTGACTTGCAAAGCCAAATGTTTGTGAGAAAAGCAGACCCACTTAAGAAAGAAAAACAAAATGCAACGATAAATTGCTAGATCTCCTATCTAAGGAGGAAAAAAAAAAATTAAAAGATATATAAAAAAAGCCAAATAAAAGAAACCACCCCAAACTCTAACTTGCTGCCTCAGTGCCAAAACTGCAGAGAATTTTGGTCCTGACTCCTGATTGCAAAACACTTGGGTTGCCAATTCCGTGCAATTCGGAGCAGCAATAGTGAATCAAGCAAATGCCACCCACCAAGTGTTTGGGCTCAGCAGCAGCTCTGTTCCTTCCTCTTGTTACCTCAGCTAACCTAGACCTGTTCCCTACCCAAACTGTTTGTTTAACCTAAAGAATAATAATGATCCAGTGCTGCCAATTTGTCATGTGGGAAACGTTATTCAGTCCCTTTAAAAGAGCTCATGGGCCGAAGCACAGGAGAAAGTGTGAAAGCCAGCAGTGAGAAACAGGAAAGCTCCAGTAAAGGAGCAGTGGTGGCTGAAAACTGCTATAAAATCCAAGAACATCTCAGAGGAGAAACCCAAGTTGCCATTTTAAGGTGTGTAAGACTCAGTAGTTGTCTTAACCCTGCTCGATGAGAGAATTTTGGATGAGGAGCCACTTGCACTGGGACATGGGCTGGTGTTTAACTTTGTTAACACCCCGTGCCTTTGGATGCACCTCTGGCACTGGGTCATGGGTGAGTGACCTCAGAAGGAGGGGTGTCACAGGGGACAGCACTGCCTGGCAGGGCTCCTTTGTGCTGGAGCTTTCACTGCTGGCCCTGCAGTGCATTGCATCCTCTTGCACATTCCTCTGACCCCAAATGCCTGTTTGCTTGGCTGTGCAGGGTTGGGAGTACTCTGCTGTGGGATGGAGAATGTGTATGAGCAGAGGGAATAGCTGGAAAATATAGGTGAGGAGCAGAGAAGCCCTGTGTAGTGAAAAAAAAACCACACTTTAAAATAGTTTGAGGGTGGATGCTGCTCTCATACAATGAAGCTGAAGTAGTCATACTGGAAGTGTTTGAGGCTGGTGGTGTGTACCCAGCATAAAGAGATAATCAGAAATGCAGAGAATTACTATTTTTATTAGCCCCAAACCATCTTACTCAAGCACAGCCAAAATGAAAAAAAATCTTGGGACTGTGCTAATCCAGTTAACATTGATGGATTTTCTTCCCCATTAACAGGAAACTTGGAAAAGACAATGTAGACACTACAAATGCATAGCACTTAGGAGTTCACAGTAATTTTGTGGCCAGTTATTATTTCCTGATTTCTCAGATTCAATGTTAATGAGAATGTGATGAGATATGGATTACTAAGAAGATCATCCAATTCACAATCACAAACTAATGGTTAAAGGGGGGGATGTTGCTTCCACTGATGCCAATTCTGCATCCTGCCTGAGTATGTGGCCCTGCTTTTAGACAGAAAGCATGAGGGAGCTCAAATGGTAATGTTCCCACTGTAATGTTTTGTTTTGAAGCCAAGTCCCTCTAGACAAGGACCCATCCTTGACAAGCTGTCATCAGGCTCCTGCAAGGTAGGGTTGAGAGCCCACCTACCAGTGACTAATATTTTCCTTTTTGGACAGGTCTGAGCGTGTGGTTTCCAGGTCAGACAAAATGTATCCCCCAAGGAGAAAGATCTGACTTATGGATTTCCTGTGCTTTCCTATTGTTTAGCAGTGTCTGGGAGCTTATGTCAGTACTGTGCCTAGTTATCATCAATCCACAAATTACATTTATTTAAAGGCCAAAACGTCCTCTCAGAGAGCTCTGCTTGGTTCAGATTTCTGAAGCAAACATTCTCACTCGTCCGCGATCGTCTGGATAGCGAAGACTTTTCTCTGTGCAGATCACATTTTAAAGTTCACCCTGTAATCAAATGAAATGGAAATAATGTCCTCCAATATTTCTTTGGGTTAGTGGGTTTTATATGACTCGGTGGCATCTGGTAATTTCTTATCATTATTGTCCAATTGCTTTGTGAAAGAAAAGCACATTCAGCAAGTCAGCAAAATGACCGAGAGCTGAAAGAGGAGCACCCATTTTCCTTTCAAAGTCCTTTTCTTGGAATGTCCTGGGGTAAGCAGGCATTATCAATCCACAGTTACATATCCTGGAAGTGTTTAAGGCCAAATAGGATGGAGGTCTGAGCAACCTGGTCCAGCAGAAGGTGTTTTTGCCCATGGCAGGGGGTTGGAATTAGGTGATCTTTAAAAGCCCTTTCAACCCAGGGCATTCTGTGATGATCTGAGATATTTTATGGAGAAAATTGGTTTCTCAGTCTTGGAGGCCTGAGACAAAGAGCCAAAAGGAGAATCTCCTTTTGTTCCAGTTATGCCTGTGGACACAGATGCCTTAATTCAAACCAGGAGAAGCATGCATTGTCTCAGGCAATCTAAGAATACTGTGAAAAAACAATCAGTTTGCTTAATTTCTTGATGTTCCAACTGGATATATGCATAAACATTGCCAGTGCCTGTTGTGTGCTTGATGTAAGTGATTCTGGAGAATGAAACAGAAAAGGAGCAGAGTCCTCCTCATAAGTCTGTCTTTAAGTTTATAAACATGCACATACAGTATGAAATACTGGGGGGAAAAAAATCACAGCATGTAGATGTGTCATATACAGCACATCAGGGTTTAAAACAGATGTAGTGGGGTAAGGATGTCACTATGACAAATTGTAGGGTCACTTGATAAACTGAGCCCTCCTCTGTTAAAGGGCACCTCAGTTTTGACCTCTTCACCTACAAGGATACTTCTCAGGGCACTCAGAGTCTCTGTGTAACAACAGCTGCCTTGGAAAAATAACCAAAACACATGCATTGCCCCCTCCCACACAAGGTATTTATTTAAGATAAATGTATTGCTCCAGATTGGAGTCTGCTGCAGCACTTGGCACTGGGTTTATTACAGGTTTCGGATCCAGCCAGCCATTGCTTTCAGTGCTAGGAATGTGTTACATCCTGACCTGGTTCTCATCCACATGGTTTGGGTCTTTCCATGATTGTCCTTTGCAATCTCCATCACTGTTCTAATGGCCCATGCAGGGGTGCTCCTAATTACCAAGTGCTTCTTGGAAAGGAGGCTTGTTCACGTCAGCTCTGCCTGTTGTTCTGAAGTCTGTTCATATGGTTTTGTGGAGCAGGACTTCACAAAAGAAGGATGGAGAGCAGGAGCCTATAAAATGTATTTTGAGTTCTCTAAGGAACATCCAGAATAAGGGTTCTGTAAAATAAGTGCCATATACAGAAGGCAGAGTGATCTCATTGCTTTCAGTTTTACTGGCAGTTGTTTTAGCTAGTTTGTACAAACTCCTTGTGGATGTCTACTCTTCAGAGTAACTTCACATATTCTACCAAAAAGCATTTTTAAGCTGTTCTCTCATTCCACTGTGCATAAAGTACCCATTCCAAGGTTATTTTGAGACAACAGAAATTCTAACTGGAAAGCTTTTCAAAAATCTGGCCATTTAAAAGTATGGGGATCGGGTGAAGATCACAGTAATTTTTTTTTTTACCCTGTGATCCACAGAATCACAAAATTCACTGCAAGGAATACTAAACCTTGAGATGTTTTGTCTTTTCAATGCTCATATCCTTATACTCTCCCCCATTATTTCCAATTGTCAGAGTTATCCATCTCCAATGGTGTAATAATTAGCAGTTCTAAAGGCAAGGATGGATGGATGGATAAATGGATGGATGGATGGATGGGTGGATGGATGGATGGATGGATGGATGGATGGATGGATGGATGGTTGGTGTGTTTGTTCTTCCTGAAGCTGTCAGTGGTCAGTGTCCTAATTGTTTCTCAATTAGAATTGATGAGTTGTAGAAGTTGAATTTTCCCCTTTGAAAGGACCATCA
The DNA here is from genome assembly GCA_013400855.1 of Buphagus erythrorhynchus. Taxonomy (NCBI): domain Eukaryota; kingdom Metazoa; phylum Chordata; class Aves; order Passeriformes; family Sturnidae; genus Buphagus; species Buphagus erythrorhynchus. Next base: position 22,506 of record VZTT01017451.1, on the reverse strand, counting down.
GCAAACTGTCTGCACTGTTGTTGTAGCAAAACTAAGCATTTATCATGTAGTTTTCTATCTCTCTTTGCACAGAGGCAGCAGTTGCAGGCACTTAGTAAAGAAATATAAGTGAAATTCATGATTTCTTTGACTAAAATCCAAGGCCAGCCATAACACTTGTGAAAATAAGAATGAAGTGACATTTTATAATGCCCTTTATAATTTAGGCATTTATTTCACACTGCATCTGTTTGGTGAAGTTACCTGGGGCAGGCAGGACGATACAAGAAACCTTTCTTACAACCTGAACCTCCACTCTTCTGCTACTAAACTAGATGCAGAGGCATTTTCTCTTACTGGTGTGCACATCTAGCATAGCCAAGACCCTTCCTGCTGAGCCTTTGCCCCTGCAAAGTCCTCATGGGGTAGGTGTTGGAGCAAAACTCCTTTGAAGAGGAGTTGACTTCAGAAAAAGTCGAGAAGAAGAGGAAGAAGAAGAAGAGGAAGAAGAAGAAGAGGAAGAAGAAGAGGAAGAAGAAGAATAGGAAGAAGAGNAGAAGAAGAAGAAGAAGAAGAAGAAGAAGAAGAAGAAGAAGAAGAAGAAGAAGAAGAAGAAGAGCATGTTGACTCTGCCTATTTGAGGTTGTTTGTAGCACCAGGAATGTAATTAAGGACTGATTTTCAAGAACAAGACCTGTCATGGCAGTTGTGAAGTGTTATCTTTCATCCTGACAGAAACACATAAACAGTGAGTGTCACTTTCCTTCAGCATCCATTATGTGCTCGGTTAACGTCGCTTTCACAGGCATGGAAAAAATTAATCGGCCGCCTACTCATTTGTGCATCCCCTAATTGCACATGCAGCTGAAGTAGCTGTCACCCAGACTGCCAGAACTGGGTTCCTGGAGCATTTGGAGAAGCCTTTCTAATGAGCAGCTCTGATGCTGCTCACACAACGAGCACGAAGACAGAAGTGTGACCGTGACACTCGTGCAAACGCGTTTGGCTCGGCTCCTTTTTAATTAGCGCCTGGAAGCTGGGCTTGCCAGATTCTGGGGGCTGCCTGTGCAGAGGCAGCTCGATTGAGGTCAGCACCCAGGCGTGTGTGCTGCTGAGCACTCGCTGCTGCCTGATCCCTGCTGAAAGCCTGCAAGTGTGCAAGCTTCCCCCATCCGCATCCAGGGGAACAGAAGCGCCTTGTCAGGCAGCTGAGGAGAATGGAAGCAGTGTGAGGGAGGCAAAGAGGTTCTCATCTCTGCCATCCTTCCATGAAAATGGTGCCTTTTAACCTGCTGAGAGTCACAGCCTTTCTTCCCTGATGTTATGTCAGCTAGGGCCCTTTGGATATTTCAGCAGATGAAAATGATTTAGTGCTGTTTCCTCATGCATTATCAGAACTGAGAATATCAACCGCACACTGTGTGGATCTACTGTACACAAAGTACAGAAAATAACTTGAATTGTACATAACATTAAGCCTATAGGGTAAACTCCTTTCGATATACACATGTGCTATTTATAACTTCTAAATTTATTTTCTGGCAGAAAGTTTAAGGAAAGCATGTGCAGCATCCCCAAATTGCTTACACTACAACACTGTTTTTAGAAAAGAGTCTGAGAAAGAAAAAGGGGTTGATCTTCAGTTTTTGTCCTTTAAGGATGTCGTGGCCAGTTGAAGAATAAGGAGTGAAATGAAAAGACATCGACTGAGATGTTTTCTGAAGCCTCACTTTTTACAGTTCTTTTGACATGTCTTCTTGAGAGACTTTGAAGGACTTCAGAGCTGTCACATGATTTGTGGATGCCAAAAAAAAATCAGAAAGCCTTGGGAATAGAATCTTGGAATGATGTTTTTATTTCTCCAGTGTGGTATGGTCGATGCAGAATAATTAATGTTTGTGAGATTCCTGAAGAACAAGGTACACATTATGGGCCATATTTACAGAGTTTCTTTTATAGGTTTCTTTTACTTTATTTCCCAGAGAATTATATGAGCAACTCACCAAGTTTAAGTGATAAAGCAAATTAGACCGCTGGGAAACACAGAGTAGCCAGGCTGTTGATACAAGAAATTAGTGAAGAAAACTATGTAAAATAATTTTTTGCTCTAAACTGAAGGAAATTGTACAAGAATTTAAGTCTGGAAACATCTGAATATATCTTCATGTATTGTTTTACTTGCAGGCCTGGGGGCTCGAATACCAAACATAATGGGAAAAGCTCTGAAGTTTCTGTAACTAAAAGGCTTTGAAAAGTACATTGGAAATCAAACTAAATAAAATAGCTTCAGTGAAACAAGAGTTGGCAGCATCTAAGAGGCCAAATATCTCCTAGAAAATATTTTGTAAGAATCTGGAATAGTTGGTCAGATAAAAAACTTCAGAGAACTTGCAAAATATGGAGAATTTGAGGAATGGCCTGTTAGGCAGAAAGTGTTGAGGGCTAAATTGGTAGGGATGGTGGATGATGTTTGGTTTCCAAAGCTAAACAGATGGGAGGAAGCAGTAAGTGATTGGGAACGGGGTGGAAAGAAAAGGGAGAACTATTGAGTGAATGCTCACAAACCACTGGGACCAGAGCTCACTGCCTGGCAGGTTCCAGCTCCAATTTTCAGCTTGTTGGCCCTCTCTTTTTTGCAAGGTTTCTATTATTGTAATTTGCAACTGGAAACCAGCCAAACTCAAGGTGTTCAGAACTGAGGCTTCATAATCTTGGCACTTTGTTTGTTACTTTGACAGAGGGAGGGACCAGCAGAAGATATTCTTTTGGAAAGTGAGGTGTATTTTGAATTCTATTTTACAGCCTGTCATCCTTCTCTGTTTAGCCAAGGAAAAGTTCTTTCTTGACCAAGTAATGTTTCACAAAAAAAGTTATAAAACAGCTGAGAGCTGCTTTCATGGGTCTGTGCTTTTATCCAACTCCTCACAGCATTGCTGGCATGGAATGAACAAAGCTCTGGCACCTCGTGGAGATGGAAGAGGACAGTGGTGCAGAAAGTGGCAAACAAAGGGGAAGTGGAGACTTGAAAGCTGTGCAAGTTTGGCATCATTTTGAAAGCATTTGTGTTGGGCAGCCACACTGTCTACGAGATCTTGCCTGCTTAAATTTACCAGGAATTTATGACAGAAAAAGAAACAGGCTACTTTAGGACATACGTTTTCAGAAAGACTCCATCCTTTTATAAAAAACATTTTTTTGTGAGCATAGTTTATTAAACTTCACATGATCTGACAACTGTGATCTTAAAGTAAAAGGTTTTCCCCTTTCTACTCCTTATAAATATATTTTGACCCCTTTTTTTGTTTTTGCCTCCCTTTAAGGGACAAACGAGTTCATGAACTTTATCGATAAACAACATTGCTCCTATCTGCACTTTTGTTTTCCTTTCAAGAGTTTTGCTGAGACATCTGTAGCTAAATCTTCATTTTTTTTGGACATATACTTTTCTAACTATTCCCTTTTCCTAGCTCCTAATATGGCAAAGCCATATTAGTCAAGCACTCAGTCATGCCCATAAACATTTGCATAAAGTGAGTTGTGTACTTGAATTGGGGCCTCCAACATATCCTGTTTGATATAGAAGACCTCATAAAAACAAAGACAAGACAGATGCAATTTGTGCCTGTCTGGAAGTGAAGTGCTCCTCTGCTTCACTCACATAAGCATCACAGTCTGGCAGAGAGCAGAACATCTGGGTACTGCCTGCTTTTCAGCCAGCCCTGGCAGAAGAGGGATCCTTTTATAATGCAATTAAGTAGTAAGTGTGTGAAAACCATATCTGTAAAATATAAATTGTTTCTGAACAGTCCAAAACATTTTTGGCTTTGGTTGTTGATATGAAATGCTATATGCAGATTCTGAAAATTCTTTGTCTGTAGTGCAAACTCTGCCAAAGTTAAAAATGTGAAGAGTGACCTGAGAGGTTGGTTTTTGTTTTTTTTTTTTTTTTTAATTAACAAGCAAGCCAGAAATGCCTGCAAAAGGGAAAGGACATAAAAAGCTGTCTTATGTTTTCCTGGCACATGAGTGCAGAAGCACTTAAACCAGGTCAATGTATTTTTCCATTAAATTCTCAGTTAAAATGTAAACACTTCTTAGGGTAACAACTACTGTTCCTAACTCTGGTTTCTGTAGTGAGTGTGCTTTGAGGCTATATTAAGTATTATTCTCTTTTCTGGATACAAACCTTCTTATGATGAAAAACTGCTCAATAGTAAGGTGAAGAAAGCCCAGCAGCCAATTTCTTGGTGTTAGCAAAAACATCTGGACATCTGATATGAGCTTGGACAGCATCAGCCAGAGGATCTTCAACATGCTGGGCAATTGCTGAGGGCTCTGCCTTGAAACATACCCACCTTCATTCAGAACTATCTCCTTATCCACTGCTGAAGAGTGTGGATGGTCAAACAGGTTGGGAATCTCTGATAGAAATTGATTTAACACATTGATCACTTCCCTGCAGTCCAGTCTAGTCCAGTCCAGACACCAGTGCTGGAGGAAGCTGCTCAGATGTGTCCTTGCTCATCAGCTCCTTTTTGGTCAGCCCTGAGGGCTGGGTCCTGTGTGTGTCCTGGGAAGTACCAAACTCTCCATCTCCCCATTGCTGAGTCACCAGTGCCAAAATTCAGGTTAGCCCTTCCCAGGGAATTCAGACCTAAACAGATGAAAAAGGCTAATTATGCCATTCTGTCTTCCAGTAAAATATGTGTTGGGGCAGAGAATTGAGCCTGGATCTCTGGAAATTAACTTATATTGCTGGGCCTTCCTGCCTTTACACACAAGGCAGATCTTAGACAAGAAAATTTATACTTTATACACACACACAAAAAACTTGAGTTGTATTTCTTGTATGACGTGCAGCAATACTCACGAGGAAGCCCTGAACTCCCATCATTAAGGATTAACTATGTAAATATGACCTATCAAAGAGATTCAGTGAAGACAGTAGTGCTCTGTGGAGAACTGAATCATTTAGGTCAGGGGATGGTTTTTTTTTTTCCACTATTATTTTTTAAAGGAGAAAAACAATCACAAGGTGGCCAGCCAGAAAGCCTAGGGGAACCATTCATGCTCAAGGTGTTAGTACTAAAAGGCACAATAGGAAGCAGATGTGCAGAAAAACAAAATAAAACTGCAAGCAGGAAGGACTACCTCAGGCTACAACTGTTCCTACTGTTACTGGTTAATGAGAACTCCACAAGGAATTACTGATTTAATTACAGCTCACGGGCAACATGCTAGCTTATCCTTTTTAAATTATGCATTGGAAGTGTGCGTAGCAAATGTGGGCTTTTGCGTGGTTCAACATCTCCTGAGGAGGAGGAGGAGACCTTTGATATTAAAAATATTCAGTGTGCAGGGGGCAGGCATGGTGCCAGCTGTCCAGAGAAGAGCAAAATGCCATGTGGGAACATCTCCCATCATACCAGGTGGGAGCTGGGTCTGGCTCAGAGCCTTGCCCTGTGCTGTAAGGTCAAGTGCTTGGGCTCAATTAGGGCCACCCTAATTAATTTCTCTGTCATTTTTCAGCAAATATGGCAGGTTCTAGATCGAGATACACTGAAATTGTTATCAGACCTCAAAAAAACGACTCTGAGTGAAATTCCAAGTCATTCCCAAGGTTATATGAATCAGCAATTGTTCCTAAAATAGGACTAAATCCATCACTTTTACGCTGAAGAATGAAGGCTAAGCCCAGGTTTCTATGCTATTTTAGAGGCCGTTTCCCTATTCAGATAACAAAAAAAAATTTAAAATTTTTAGTTTGCAAGAGTATTATAGGAAATGTAACCCAGAGATTTTCCATTGTTTCTGCTCCTCTAGCTGACCTGGTCCAAAAAAAGGAGAAGGCAGAAGAGTAAAAAAAGAAAAAAAAAATAGAGTCTGTTGATATTAAATGGTCTCCTGAATGCAAAAGATGCCGTTAAGAATATTTAAGGAAATTTATGTACAGCTCCTGTGTGTCAGGGCTCAAATTTTTCCCAAAACTTTATTGTTCAACTGGATGTGTCAGAAACTGAACTGAGTGCAATTCTATGCCAAGAAACTGATGGTAAAGAGCATCTAGCACCATATATCACCCAGAAATCATTCCAGAGGGGATAAAGATATGCAACGATTGGAAACTAAAAAAGTCATTTTCCCTATAAAATGGGCTTAGGAAGCACTTTTCTGTTATTTCTTACAAAAACTCTTCTTAGTAAAAGATTATGGGCTCTCAGTATGAATAAATAGCAGGAGGAAAAAGGGGCATGCTA
>VZTT01017450.1:83730-112940 GCA_013400855.1 Buphagus erythrorhynchus | reverse complement strand
TCACAGCAGCTCACTGCACCCTGGACAGGTATGGATGGATCTTTCAGGAGCAGGCTGCAGGAAAACATGGATTGGAAATGTGTGTGTGCTGGACCATCTCTTTGTGGTGCTTACTTACAGGTGCTACCCTTTTATTTCTATTCATTATTTTCCATGCTTTAACAGAAAGAGAGAACAAACCCTTTTAACACCCCAAAATAATTAATAAATGAACGTACAGAGATTGACAAAGACTGATTTTGGAAGTCTATGTTAAAAAATTAGTTTGAAGCAAAGTAAAAAGTTTATACTCGTTGCTTTTGTGTTCCCTTGCTGCATACCTGGTCTGGTACCAGGAGCCCTAAAGCAGGATTAACTGTGGTTTTATGTTTTTTTAAAATAAACTCAAGATCCTAGACGGATGATTTTATTTATTCTGTACTTCTGTAGCAAATCTTCTCTCCTCCTTCAAATAGCAATGTGGCTAAACACTTTTAAACACAGTAAGAGTACCTGGGTCCTTAGTGGACCACCAAACCATGGTCAGGTCTGTAGCAAAAGGATTTTTCTTCTCAGTCCTTTTCATCTCCCAATTCCTACTACAGGGCTTACTCAGCTTGTGCTGACTGTACATCTTAAGTGCACTAAAATCTGAAGATGAAAGGTATTGGGTATCAGAAATAATAGTTTCTCTGTTTAAAAACAACTCAATTTTCCCATTCACCTCGAAGATTGTGTATCTGATTAGTTTAATTTCTTAATTAATTAAATTTTTCTATTCCACAGGGACCTACTGCAATACTTGCATGTCACTGCAGGAGAGCACGACTTGGGGCTCAGGGAGAGCAGTGAGCAGACACTGCCTGCCAAATCTGTCACCCAGCACCCCAGGTTTGACCCCAGCACTCAGTGAACTGTGACATTGCCCTTCTGAAGCTGGATGGCACCCTCCACTTCAGTAAGACCCGAATTAGCTGTGACCTTTTTCTCCACGAAGAAAAAGTTATTGTTCTTTGCATGCAGAAGATAAATGGTCAACATGAGATTATTTTACAGATTCCACAAAAATAATAACGTTTTCCTTTTTTGTTAAAAACCCTCCAACATTTCTAAAGGGAGCTTTTTGTAGTTGTTCTTTCAAATACTTACCAATAAAATTCATGTCCCTGTGTGGCAGGTGCATCAGTTTTGCCAGCATATCTTCCTCAGCCAGGTGAAAAGTTTGAAGCAGGATATAGCTGCACTGCTTGTGGCTGGGGCCATTTAAAGGAAAGTAAGCCACTCATATTATTATTTATTTTCTGAAACTAAGAGCTTAATTGCACAGGTCAGAGCCAGACCAAAAGTAACCTTCAACTGGCCTTAAAAACTGTAATCTCAAAATGGGATTTTGCTTCTTTGCCTGTCAATTACTTCAAAATGGGTAATCACAAAATCTAACCTGCATTTGAATTTTTAAGCATTTTGGAATTTGTTCAAGTTTACATACAAAAACCTGGATGTTTGCCAAAACATGCTTGTAACAAGTTTCCAACAGATTTTGGTGGCGTGTTAACAGTGACATTGTTTACCTTCCAGCTTTTCTCATGAACACTGGTTTGTGTTTCAGATGGACTGCTCCCTCAGGTCCTGCATGAGGTCAATCTCCCAATCCTAAACAGCAGAGAGTGTTCAAGAGCACTGTCAGCTTTGAAGAACCCCATCCAAGGTGACACCACAATGTGTGCTGGATCTCCAGGTGGAGGAAGAGATGCCTGCCAGCTCAGCTGAACACAGGGCCCTGTGTGCTCAGGAGTGGTTCTCAGCAGCTCTGAGCCAAAGTAAACAAATTCAATCTAAACTGGGAGGTTTGGGTGCAGGAATTCTTTCAAAACTTCCCGATGGGGCAATGCACTTAATGGCATGATTCCATATTAATTATTGTATGGGTTGTAGGACAGGTTCCTGAGGGCAATTTTGCAACGTACCCCAGTGCAATAATGCTTAGGGCTTTCTAACTTCAGAACACTTGATAAATTAATTACTGTTGGAAAGATCCTGAGGCTGAAAGTAGAAAGAACTGGATTACAGGAAGGAAAGGAAGTGGGATAAAGGTTAAGTGATTGTTCCTCACTCCTTTTTTACGTGCTCAAGCATGTCAGAGATGCACCCATGAGGGAATTAATGTCTCTCCCCTTCTTGATGATCCTGACTAAACACCCCAAAAACGTGTGTGTCTTCACAGCTCTTTTAAAAACAACTGTCCTCTGTGTTGCAGGTTTTTACTAAGGCACAAAAGAAACCTCAATAATCGCTTTAGGGCTTGCTCAGCTGTACAGGCTCTGGGATTTTGCTGGGCTTTTTTTCCAGGGAGGCTCTGGAGGTCCCCTGTCAAGGCAAGCATGGGGCCTGGACCCTTGCTGGTGTCATCTCCTGGGGGATGGGATGTGCCCATGGCTGGATGAGGAACAAGGAGAAGAAACATTCCAACAGAGGATCCCCAGGGATATTCACAGACCTCAGTGCAGTGCTGCCCTGGATTCAGGAGAACATGAGTGCTGGTAATTAAGTCTCCACAGTAATGTGTCCCTCACTTGTGACAAATCCTCTGTCTCAGAACATTTTATTCACTTTTAGCTTTTTTTCAGGATACAGCACTTGTATGATCTCCTGTCAAAGCACTGCAGCATTTCACAATCCCTTGAAGTGTGTGGTACTGACTGGCAGTTGTCAAAACTGAATTGAGAGCATAGTAAATGTTTTCTTCTCTTCCACTTTGCCTCCTACTTGGACTCTTTCTTATTTTTTCTTTAATACAAATGAGCCTTTTATGCAGCTAGCCAGTTAGTATGTTTATTGGATCTTTATTTTTTTTTTAGGGGGAATTGACCAGTTGGAAGTATCAGAGATTCCACGTGCACTTCTTTGAAGTCACTTGTCATTTTTCTCAACTAAAACATGTTGGATCAGACATCTGACAACATGGGAACAAGTCATGCTCTGAAGTGCTTTTGCTCACTCTTCCCAAAAGGCCATGAATTCCCTCTGTGTGCCTGTGACCATCAGGCACCGCTGCCAAAGTCATGGAGCTGGCAGGAGCTGGCAGGAGTGAACTCCACTGAGTAATAAGAAACNTTAAGGAATAGAAGACATAGATGAGTAATAAGAAACCAAATTGATATTTTCTTCTAGTTTGGGCTAATTTTGTTACAGGGTTTTGGAGACTGTGTTAAAACTTACACAGAGAACTGAAAAACTGAGGGAGGGTTATATGGGAGGTTTAGCCAATGAGAGGAAAAAATATTGGGAGGGGAAAAATAAAATTTCCTATTAGAAACCATCTTCAACTGGTGATTCAAAGAAGGAACCCCCATAATGTGTCAGAGAAAAACAAAAAGGGTTAAGTTTCTGAGAAAGTGCTGCTCAGACTGAGTGGTGGCCTGTCAAACCATGGTAGTGGCTACTCCAGAACTGTTTATTACAACATCAGCATTGCCTGAAATTGCAATTTTGTTTTGATTTTAAGCCCTAGTTTATTGCAGGCACTGTGTCCCCAAAAAGCACAAAGGGATTTGCCTCAGTGCCAGCTGTACAAAACTGCAATTTCACATGGACAAAAGTAAATTGTGAATATGAAACTACAGTAATTTATTCTTCTTTTTCCTCCCCATTCCCTATCCCTCCTTTATTAGATCTGAAAGTGAAAAGCTCCACAGGTGAGCACATTACTTTTCCCCAGTGTCTTCTATTGGTGTTAGAGCATAAAAATCACCCCCCAAATAGTTGTTTGTAAAATTTATAAAGGAAGAAACTTTTTTGAAAACAATTTTGCAAGTTTTTACTGGTTTTACAGGATGCTTCAGGGGAAATAATCTAATAAGTACTTGACTCCTTAAATTTGTTTGTGTTTACATAGTTGTTGATAAATGTTGCTCTTACTGGGTTGCCTTGCAAGCAGAAGGGAGGGCAAGAGGAGATGAATTTTGTGGTGTTGTGTTTCTGCTGACACTTGGCTGAAAAGGAAAGCTTCTGCCTCTTCTGTTAAAGTAATTTTTACCAGCACATTGAACTGTTGCAGAAGTCTCCTGCTGTAACATATCCAAGGGCATTATTACAGATGGGCTGCCATGAACACTTTTTTATGCTCTGGGATATCCATTTTTCCTCACAGAAAATTATTTGTACTGAAATCTTCATGTAGCCAAGAGTTTCTTTAAGGTAAAAAACAAGCACTGCCATTTTTATAAAAAAAATGAGGACCCATTGGCAGGGCTGCATTCTTGCTCCCAGATGATGGGGTTTAAAGCTGATTTACCACAATTCCAAATAAAAGAGAGAAGACACAGCATCAGTCTGCCAGCAGAAGCAAAGTGCAGCTGAGCAATCCTGTCTCACAATATCCTCCAGATGTTTGAGATTTTTTGATGGAACAGCTGATTGCATATGTGTCAAACCTAATTCCTCCCATTATGTTTTAACTCACAGCGTTTTGCAGTGTTCAGGATGGCAAACTCTGCAACAGAGAGGGGGAATTACATTTTCCTGGAAGGCCTGGACAGCTCTATCAAAACCACAGTAAGCAGAGAAAAAAAACAGTAAGTAGAGAAAACACAGTCTTCTCCTAGAGAATATTCCCTATGCAAATGTAGGTTTTGGGGTGGTTTTGGTTACATTTTCGTGAATGGGAACTGATTTCTTATTCCAGATTGTGTATCTGGACTCTGTTTGTGCCAGAAGGGAATTACATATGGCTTCATTTCTCCCACTTTGATGTAGAGCCAGAAATGTTCTGTGACTACGATTCTTTATCAGTCTATTCAAAAGATGACAGACTCGTGGGTGAGTTTTTGTCCCCTTGTTCTTTGAAACAATCATTCAGGTTGGAAAAGACCTTTAAAATCTACAACCTGTCAGACCACTCTTTATTCTAACAGCATGTGTACCCTGTGAGGATGTGGTGCTTGGTTGTTTCACTTGCATTTGCTTGATTGAGACAGGATCTGAAATAAAAGAACAAGAGTGTGGGAGGTGAAGAGATTGGAAAATGCCTGGTAGGGAACTATATCACATTTCTGGTGTCAATGATTTTCAATTTTTAATAGTGTGAAGCTATTTGGCCTAATGGATTAATAGGGAAAGTAGAGGGATGAATAGGAAATTTCCTTTTCATCCTAAAATTTGTATAGCTAAATACTAAAAATGGTACATGCAACTTTTCTCAAGTAACTGAAGGCTTTACACTGTGATGATTTCTAATGTTATTTTTCAGGGAAATTCTGTGGAGGAGATCTTCCATTACCTATTTTTATTGGTTCCAATAGCATAAGGCTGAAATTTGCTTCTGATGAAGAGGATTATGGAACTGGTTTTTCCATTACTTACAAAGCTCTTATGCCAGATATTCTTCCTGGTACGTTTAAGCCAAGTAATGTGTCTGCCCACACTCTTGGGTGGGGACCTGGAAAAAATATCTAGAGAAAATAAACCAGGGGAAGCTCCTGTGGTATTTCTGTATGGATGATGTTTTCATGGGGGGGCTTGATGGAGGCAGCTGAGGCTAAAAACACATCATGGAGAATTGCTTTGGGTTTTGCTGTGCACAGCAGTTCACCATCCCTAAGGATGGCCCCAGGGCCACCTGCTGAGTCTTGAAAGAGCTCCTGATGTTCCTGTTCTGGCTGCATTTCCAGCTGCTTCTTTCCATTTTTGTCTGCCTGGATTTCCAGATGCTGGCTGTGAGTCCCTGGCTGTCCTTTCATTCAAAGGAGTGTTGGAGAGTATGCACTACCCAGAGCACTGCAGCAGCCTGGCAGGCTGTCAGTGGGTTATCTGTGCTCCAGAAGAGCACGTAGTCAAGGTGTAACATGGATCCTTTTTGTGTCTACATGATGGAAATGGGCACCACTGAGTTAAAAAGAAATTATGCAGCTAAGGACAAACAAAATCAAGCAACATGAACCTGAATAATTCTGCTGGATGCAGTTAAGAGGAATCACTATCCATCCCAAAAGACAGATAGCTTTAGGTTTTAGGTTATGGTAAAATAGGATTTCCTGGGTTAAGTTTTATCATGAAACATTTTTCTAGAAAATTTATTATTTATGTATCACCTGTGAGAAGTCTGAATGTTGCAGAAACTAAACGTTGCAGGAATCACTCACAGTCCTAAAGACCCTGTAGATCTTTGCATTTTTTCCATATGATTTTCACAACAAGGAATTTACTTTTTGATTTAAAGCTTACATACCAGTCTTTTGAAGTAGAAGAGAGTGAAGATTGCTCCTATGATGCCGTGATGGTGTATGAAGATGTGGGAAAAGAGAAGGAAATTGCTTTGACTTTTGATTTTTTTTTTTTAATTTTGGGGATGTTCTATTTATTTTATAACTTTTGCTAGCCCTATTGTCCAGTGTAAATAAATTTTACTTGTAGAGTCTCAGGTAATGATATAGGTACTAGTTTCAGTACCTTGAAAAATGCTTGCAGATATTGCTAATTCTTCTCAGCTTACAGAGGCAAAGTCACATTGAAGTGAACCATTTTTGAGTGTTTAAATTCTGTGTAAAAGGCAGTTCTGAATTAATTCCAATGAAGAAAATACATAGCCCAGTAATTTGGGTCTATAGGAATGATCACACACAAAGCACCCAAGACATCTCCTTTTCACAGTCTAGTTGTTCTTCACTCCAGAGCATCGTTCATGTAATTTTTGCCACTTGGCTTATAGTGAATGAGAGCAAGGCCTATCCCAAAAATCTGTTTCCAGCACTTGCTTGAAGCTGGTGCTTAGATTAGGGAAAATCAGGTAGCTGGGGTGTTTCATTTGTAATGAAGTTTGTGGGTGCTGCAATAGCCTGTTGTGAAATGATGCCAGAGACTCCTTGTTCTGGTGAGGAAACTGCTGCACGAGGACAGGCTGCCAGGAATAGATCAGCCCTTCAGCCTCAGCCTGCTCATCTCTTGGTCATGCTTACTTTTTATCTTCCTGTCTGAAAGCTGTAATATACAAAATATTGTGCACCCACTGTTGAAAGAGAGAAGGATTAAAAAGTACCTGTTAATTTGTAGTGAGCCTTTGCTTTCTCATTTTTAGTCAAGTCTTGTGGATTTGCCCCACCAGCACCTGTTCTAAGCTCCTCTGCTGTGATGCTGGTTGTCTTCCACTCTGATGGAACAGAGAACTTTGGAGGATTCAGAGCTACAGTATCCTTTGTTCATGTAACAGGTAATAGAAAACTAAATAGAAACTTGGGAAAATGCCTCCTTGGGGCAGCACAAAGGGCTCTTCAGTGAATTGGCTGTTCAGAATTATTTTGCTCTAGGAAATTCTCATCTAACAAATTGTTTCAGTGAAAAAAAAAGGATTGTGAACCTCTTCAGGCATTAAACAAAGGCCTAATGAATGGTGAAGACAAACAATGAATCTGGCCAAAACCTGAGACTTGTGTTTGTGGTGCATTTTAATTAGCACTTTAATGCCATAATAGCACAGATCCCTGCAACAGAAATCTGCTCCTTCTACAAAAAGAAATAAGGAAAAAAAGTTATTCTATAATACAAATATTACTCAAGACATCCTGCTAACAGTCACCACCCTCATTTCCTAGATATAAATATTTTGAATTCAACTAGAGAAGATTTTGAAAACATGAATGTTACTGAAGAAGAAGTAAAGGTTACAACAGGTAAGACAACCTCAGTTATGCTTCCTTCAGGGAATAGAGAATACCTTTTGGACTATAAATTCTCAAAATACCTAATGATTGCAGTTGGCCCAGATTTTTTAGTAATATATTTTGAGGAAATAAAAATATGCACAGTGACATTTACATGCATTGGCTTTAGCAGAACCTAATTTTTCTCATTTCCTTCATCTTGCTAAGTCATGTACTGCAATTCAATAACATTTCAGCTTGTATGTCAGTTTACACATACTTGCTTTTGTGAAAACAATTGCAAAGGCTACAGAGTAGTAGAAAATAATAAGCAGCATTTTAAAGCTGCCCTTTTCCCTCTAGTACTCTATGGTAAATGGGATGAGTCCCTGGTCATTGTAGGTTTGAGGCTAAAACTTTTGAAGGTAAGTGGTAGCTTTCTCTTGATGAAGCTCTGTTTTTGCTAAGATCATCTCCTCAATGTGATCTAAACATTTCGATCCTTTTTAATGAGGGAATTTGGAAGATTTAGCAAAAAAAAGGGAGAGGTGGAGCTCTAGAAGCTGTGGGGCTGCCCTTAACTGGAATGTTCTTTACTTCTCCCAGTCTTAACCTCTAAAGGGCTCTTGGAACATCAGTGCTTTGTGTTTCCGAGGATGTTTGTGGAATGCCTTCAAATCAGCCCAGGCTCCTCTTCAGCAGGATAACTGGAGGTGAAGAAGCTGTGCCCTACTCGTGGCCTTGGCAGGCCAGTGTAAAAACTGCAGATGAGCACATCTGTGGAGGAGCAGTCCTTGCCCAAGAATGGGTTGTCACAGCTGCCCACTGCCTTCATTCCAGGTGAGTGCACTGGGACGAGCCCTTCCCTGGGAATGTGTGTCCCTGCAGCCTGCTGCTTCCAGACAGGGTGGCACAGGGCTGCTTACACCCACTACAGCTTACACTGGCTCTGGACTCTTCTGCTCCACATACATGTGCTAGGAACATAGCAGGTTTTAAGATTTACAGGTTTCATCAGCCTGACAACATTATTTTTCTTTAGGGAAGCATACAGAGACTTATGGATGGTGGTAACAGGACTTCATGATCTTACAGAGCAAGAGTACAGACAGGTACTGTGTGTTCTGCTTAGTAATGAAACACAAATCAAACTTGCAAAATAGTTTTTAATGTAAATGCGATTCCCAAATTGTCCATGATGCAGCAATCCTGCACGCTGATCCTAATCTGCGTTTACACAACAGCTTTTGTGTGACTGTCAACACAGATCTGTGCCTCCACTGAGCTCGAAAGCTCAGGTGGGAGTGAGAGGTGTATTGGCTCTGTACTCACTGCTGACTGTCACCAAGACAGAAAGAATTAGGGCACAAGCTGCCACTTTGCTCACATGGGATAAAAGTTTTTCCAAGACTCTCTTCCTACCCTTGATGGATGCAGTTTTCTGCATGTTCCCTCTTCCATGTCACAGATGCATAATCTTGACTTGTCAATATCAGAAAGCTGGCTGGTTTTGGAGCTGCTTTTAAAAGTGTTCTGTTCTTAAGGCATCTTGGAAATTCATAAAACCAAAGTTACTTAAAGCCTCACATTCCCAAGCCTTTCAGAAAATGTCGATGTCTTTCCTTTCCCAGCAAAGGACAGTCAAGCAGCATTTTATACACCCAAGTTTTAACGAGACCACTCTGGACTCTGACACTGCCCTGCTGCAGCTGGCTGAGCCCCTGGGATTCAGCCCCTCCGTGCTGCCAGTGTGCCTCCCTGCCATGCAGGACGTGCTGCAGCCCTTCAGGGTGTGTGTGGTCACAGGGTGGGGTGCACCTGAAGCAGGTATGCAGTCTTTGATGCTTGGGCGTGTTGTGGCTGTGTTTTGAATACTACATTCTCTGCTGGAACAGTCCTTCTGTCTATATATAAGTTATTGGAGAACAGATATGTTAAAAAGTTTTCACTTGTGTAAGCTCAGTTAGACATGAAGGGACATGGGTGAGAGGAGAGAAATCAGATAATTTAGATTGAAAAGGATTCAAAAAGGAGAGGAGTAAAGTTTCCTTCTGGAACCACTAATTCACGCCTCTACTGGATGATGTGTTTTAATTCAAGACAGAGAAAAGGGGGAAAAACTGCAGCAGCTGGAAGTCCCCATCCTGGCACCTGACATATGTCAGAGCTATTACATAAACCTTCCCAGTAAAGTGACCCAGGGGATGATCTGTGCAGGATTCCCTCTGGAGGAAGGCAAGGACTCATGCACAGTAAGTTACATCACCCTTGGGATATGGCCAGATGGGTTCTAGAAAGGGAAGTAAAACCTCCCAAAGCTGTTTTCTTGCAAACAGGCTGTGGTGATTTCCAGTGAAAGACTCCTTAGCAGTCAAATTTTAATGACCCATATTGCAAAAAGAGTTACTTCCCTTGAACACAGGTTGTGTCCTCCTTTGTCTTTTAAAAATGAAAACCCCAAGCACGTGAGCAGCTGGGACCTCTCCTTGCTGAACTGAGATTTTAAAAACAGCAGGAGTGATGTTGGCTCATCTTTGTCCTTGTGCAGGGTGATTCTGGAGGCCCTTTAGTTTGTCCTTCAGAAGACAACTCAGGGTTTTACACCCTCCATGGAATTACTAGCTGGGGCTTGGGATGTGGAAGAAAGAACTCCCCAGGAGTATATACACCAATGTTGGTTTTTTTGTTGACTGGATCAAGAAGAATATTAATAGTAGTGGTATGTATGAAAAAACCCAAAACAATTAAATTAATCATTTTTCTATTGTTAGATGATTAATTCAAGGTCTTTTCTAGGGTGCCATTTTTATATTTGGGTGTCCAGCACTCCCTGAGATCTTGGCTGTTTAAAATATCCGTAGCTGAACTCCCAGAAAAGAAACAAGCTTAAATCAGCAGTAACTTCTGAAAATCTGATTTCTTCCAATTGTATTATTATCATTATTCCACTCTCTATTGCATTTCTTGTGTGGATGAATGTTTTCCTTTCTGTGGCTTTGCAGCTTCTTTTCCCAGGGTTGGGAGGAAGTAGAGGAGCATGAACTGACACATGGTGGCAGCTGAGTCCACTTTGACAAGTTTACAGCCTGTCTTTATTGATGATCTCTGTAATCAATTTTACCCTGTTTTATTTTTCTTTTTTTCAGATCTCCCCATTTTCATTGTGTGAGTGTCAAAAGAACAGTTCTGATGGAACCCACTGTAAAACACTCCCAAAGCACAAATGTCATTGAAAACAAAATTTGGTGGGAGCATGCAGGTTTTGACTGATGAACTGATTCCAGAGTAGCTGATACTTACCCTGGGGAATTCACTGCTGATTTACCTGAAGGGAGACTTTGGCTTTGCACATGTGTTGGAGCAGTCACAAGTTACCTGCAGGCTTCTGACATTCTGTTAATCCATCAAAAGAGGGAAAATAAGCCACATGAGGCAAGCATGTCCTTGAATGTAATGCTGGAGAGTATAAAAATACTGCAGGATATTTTTAATACAGTTTCTGGTTTCACTAATTGTGTGGTGTTTGAACAAAAGTGTTTGAAAAGACAGGTGTTACAGGCCAAGACAACTGATAGCTATCCTGATTAATCTAGGCATTAACTGGTAAATAGCAGTTTCTTTAATGTCCAAAAGGCTGCTTATACAGAAATCTGTGGTGACAGGCTCCAATTGGCTTTGCAGACCCTTCTGCTCTCAGTTTTAGTGTTTAAAACTAGATTAGTAGGATAGTACAACAGGTAGCACAAGAGTAATCCTCCTTTGAATCAATGGTCCAGATAATAACTAGAAGGTAAAATATCTCACTTAGTTTTTGTTGATATTAATGGCAAAAATATTTAGATAAGTTTTTCCCATACAAGCACTTGATGTTTTTTAATATATTAGTTTTGAACTTTGTATCTTTGGGGGTTTTTTAAACCTTTAATTTTATTCTGCAGCTAGGGAACCAGTAATCTCACTGAATTTATTCTCCAATGGATAAGGTAAACACATTTCACCTCTTTCTTCTCTTCACTGTAAAGTTTGAGGCAAAAGCCCACAAAATACTGAGCATGAGTTTTTTGTGAAGCTATGAAAATACGTAACAGTGGAAGGATTATGAGATTCAGTGATTCAGATTAACAGCTGTGTTGCTCTATCTTTGCTAAACTCTCTGAAGAGATCTTCAGAGAGAAATGGAGGGAAAATATCCCTTGTAAATTTTTATTATAGGAGCCTGTTAATGTTTGATTATGGTGGAAGTTGCCATTAGCTGACTGTATCAGTTCATGCTGGGAGCAGATGTGTATTATCTCTTGGCTGCTATTCTGTTTTGCTCAACAGGAGCACAGTGACTTTTACTTGTTTATTAATTTAAGACAAGGATTTCAAGTGGAAAAGCAAAAAGTGTGTGGGGAGAACTATGGGTGATATCAGCTGTGATGATATTGAATGCAGTGGTTATATACTGATACATTGGTATCTCTTATGAAAACTCCTGTCTTAAATTCTGTCTTTAAATGTCTGGTTTTGATTTGATTGTTATAGCACTACATTTTTGCTTGGCTGCTCGATGTTGGCCATTTGTGTTTCTCCAATGTTTTGCTTTTGTTTGTCTCATCTTTTTAGTCTCTTGTAAGGTGCCAGTACCTTTTAGCAACAATGTGAACTGTTTTCTGATGCAAATGAAATACTGATTAAAAAAAAAAAATAACTAAAAAAAATTTAAAAAAATTACTTTCAAAGGGGTTCATGTAATGGGATTTTGATTTGGTTTTTAGGTGAGGATCTGTGATGGTAGGTTGTCTTGGTTAGCTCTGGAATGGTGTCCTGCTCTCTCTCTGCTCCTCTGCCTGTGGAGATAACGCATTCTGTGCCTCTCCTGACTCTCTTCCCACTGTTGGTCTGCCCAAAAGGACATGACAACCCCATTCTCACTGGATCCTCTCTGTTTTCTTTTACCCTCGCTATGTTTCCCTTGTTTGACTTTTCAAGAAGTGGCATTAGGGCAGATTTATTTCTCATTTAGGAATCCATTTATTGCCATGCCTTGGGTGCACAGAAACACTGCTGTTTCTTCATCTGAAATGACCAGTTCTACTTTGCTGCCCTTCTTTTTCTTTTTCTTGGCAGCAAGAATTGCTAAGCATGGCAATGTTGGAACCCTGAACCCTGGGAGTTTTGAGCTTTCTGTGCTTTCTGGCACTGACCCCCTGCAGAACACTGCTTTTGACCAGAAGCCTTGGAGAAGGCTTCCAGATTTGAGTGATGGAGTTAAAAGTCATGGGTGTGTACTTAAAATAGAAGTGTGTGATTTCACATGGTGAAGGGTTTTGAATTTGAGGTTTTTATAATATAGTAATAGGTATGGGACAAGACAGAGGATTTTAGGTGTTGTCTCTTTCTGTCTTCTTCCTTCTTCATGGCTTCAGGCAGTAGTTTCTGGTTGGACAGTTAGTGCTGCACTGTGGGTCACAAGAATTTGGTTATTGGGTCAAAAGTATAAATAACATAGGTGTTAGTTCTTTATTGGACTGTTTAGCTTTAAAAAACCTTATAACTAGCTAGATTCAGGGCCTCCATTTTGCTCGCTTTTAGCTGGTAGCTAGAAGTGTTGCAGAGCTCTCTGCACTTTAAGTAAGATTTAATACACGAGAAAATTCGTCTCCTTCGTGTTTTTAATCCTGACTCTGAGTGAAGACAGAAGAAAACAAAGACAAGTCACTAATTTAGTGATGCAGTCACCACACTCACACGGCAAGGGGCTGCGCAGGGGGCGCTGGGGTCACTGTCCCCGGAGGAGATCGAGGAAAGGCTGGGCATGGCACTCAGCGCCACGGGCTGGGGACACGCTGCTGGCCGGCCACAGCCTGGCCTCGGTGAGCTCACAGGTCTTTCCCAACCTCATCGATCCTGTGAAATCAGTAAATCCTGTGAAATCAGTGCTCCCGGGGCAGCCTGACCTGCCCGGGATGAGGCCGGAGCGCGGCTCACGTGAGGCGCCCAGGCCCAGGCGGAACCGGGAGGAGAAACGAGGAGGATCCTGAGGAGGATCCTGAGGAGGATCCTGAGGAGGGACAGGGAGGAGGATCAGGGAGGAGGAACCGGGAGGAGAAACGAGGAGGATCCTGAGGAGGATCCTGAGGAGGAACGGGGAGGAGGATCAGGGAGGAGGATCCTGAGGAGGAACGGGGAGGAGGAACCAGGAGGAGGATCCCGAGCGTGAGGCGGGAGCTGCGGGCGAGAGGCCGCCATGGAGGCGCTTGGGGTGAGCGTCCGGGGCCGGGGCTGGGCTGGGCTGGGCTGGGCTGGGGCCGGGACCGGGGCTGATCCGGGCCGTGTGCCCCCTCACGGCCGCCGTGCCCCCTCACGGCCGCCGTGCCCCCCTCAGGGCCGCCGTGCCCCCCTCACGGCCGCCGTGCCCTCCTCATGGCCGCCGTGCCCCCTCACGGCCGCCGTGCCCTCACCGCTTGCCCTTCTCCTCCTCACAGGGAGCGCCTGTGGCCATCGCCGTGGCCGTGGTGGCGGCGTCCGCCCTGCTGCTGCTGCTGCTGCGGGGGCCGGCGCGGAGGCCGAGCGGCCCGGTCACCCTGCGGGACCCGCTGGCCAAGTACCCGCTGCGGCTGCTGGACAAGGAGGTGCCCGGGGCTCTGGGGACTTGGGGCGTCGCGGGGCCGCTGCCCTCAGGGGCTCTTGGCCGTGGGATCGAAACCCCAGAGCCCTCCGAGGATGGCTGTGGCCCCCGCAGCCACCCTGTGACGCTCCCGGGGTAGAGCAGGGTGTGTAACAGCGTTTGTGCCACGGCTGTTGTTTCCGATGCTTTGCATGTTGAAGTGCTGCTGGCCGTGCTCCTCCCTCGGCTCCTGCCCGGGGTGCGCTCTGGGTGAGCAGCAAGCCCTGAGCTTCTGCACGCCCTGTGTTCCCTGATCTTTGGCCACGAGCATGGAATGTGCTCCCTGGCCCTGGGCACAGGGTTTCCTCATATTATCTAATTAAAGATGCTGTAGGGATTGTGCAGGCAGGCACAGGTCACTCCTTGTGGAAGTAAAAGGGAGAAAACTGCTTCTGAAACTCCTGGTTGTTCCAGCTTTATTTTTCAAAGCCGTTTCTATGTCCTTTCACAGCATTTGGCTTGCATGCTAACAAAGAGCAGGCTTGCTAAAGCATATTGTGTTGAGTTTGAAATTCAAAGTAGTGGTGATGCTGAGCTTGTTCTGACTTTGGTTTTCTAGGAAATCAGTCACGATACTAAGAAATTCAGATTTGGGCTACCCTCAACGAATCATATTTTAGGATTACCTGTAGGTAAGTACTGTAAACACTTAATTACTTATATTTCTGGTTTCTCACAGTTCTTGGACTTCTGACTGTGAATTTAAGACTCAGCAAAGCAAGGAGTTGAAAGCTGCATCTGAATGCTGCTGTCTCAGAGAGAAATGTCAAGTTTCCCAGAGGGTTGTATTTCTGATCTTTTGTGAGTGCTTTGTCCAGTTGTGTGGTGTAGGTTAGGAATGGAGCAGTGGAACTGAACTGAGCCTCATGGAATTCGTCACTAGTCAGGATATAAGCAAGAGTAGTGTCTGTCAAAGCTTTTTCATATTTCTTATTTGCATTCTGCTTCCATCTGGTCCCCTCAGTCTATTGGCAATTGCCCTCATGGTTTTGCAAATACAGTCACACTTGTAAAGGAGAAAGGGGAAAACTGCTGCCTGGGAAGATTCTGAAATATTCAGAGCCTTTTCTGTGCATGCACTTCCCTTTGAGTTGCACACATTTCCTTGCAACTTTTTCTGGAGTTCTGTAGCACGAATTTCAGCCTAGGATTGGCCTTCTTTCCTGTACCCTGGAACACTGATAGCACTGAACCTTGGACCTTGAATCAGTGATAATCTGGGCAGGGGACAGCCTCTGTCTCTGATCTGCATATGTGGCTCTGTTTGTTCTGCCCTTTCTGGCAGCTCCCTGTGCTGTATGGCAGGTGTCAGGGACACCCCATTCCATGCTGTGAGCATGTCCTTGCATGCTGCTTGTCTCTCTCCAAACTCTCTTCTGGCTTATGTGGGAAAGAGTAATGGAATTAACTAGACAAATGGTAAAGCAGCTGAGATGTGCTCTGCAATGCTTGTGTTTATCCAGATTCATTCTTAAGAATTTAGGAATAAGATCCTGAAACTGTATTACTTCCTGGGGGATTCCTGCTCTGTGCTGAAAAAAGAGAAGAAACTGAATGTTTCATAGAGCATTTATATGGCAAAGGTTTTTTCTGTCATTGCATGCGTAGCAGGTTACAGTACCTGCCTTTCCCTCTTGTCCTCCAGGGATGAAAAACATCATCAGATTGTAATTCTTTTTCTCCCCAGGCCAACATGTTTACCTTTCTGCAAAAATTGATGGGAGTCTGGTGATTCGAGCCTATACCCCCGTTTCCAGTGATGAGACAAAAGGTTATGTTGATTTAATTATAAAGGTAAATTTTGTCTTCCTTTAAAAAGCAAGTTGCTAACTGGAAGGAGGGCGAGTGCTTCATTTAAGTGAGATGGTTTGCTTTGATTTAGTCATCAAATTTCATCGTCTTTCACTCAGATTTCATTAAATTTCATTTTCATTGGATCTCATCTTTTTCAAATAGGGTGACTGCATTGGCAAACAACTCATTTCACATTGCCCTTGAACAGTAAGTTGTATCCTGTGCATCTGCTGTGTGACACTGAGGGATGGCAGAGGAGGATTAGAGAGAGGAGAGAACCACTTCCCTGGCAATACTTTAGGAATTTCCCTAATACCTTTTGTTTGGCAGTGCATGGATACTGATCTCTCTCCCTCTAGATGCCTGTGCTGCTGCTAATGCTTACTGCAAAGAGCTCTAAGCAGAAAACAAGTCAAACAAGGGAAATCCTTTAAGCTAGAGGATGCAGGATTATCTGATCCTAGGACTTCTGGATCTCCTAATCCTTTTCTCTGATAGAGTTTGTCCTTAGGCAAAAACCCAGACTTTTTTTTCTTTTTGCATGCTGTGTTCTTCATGTTGCAAGGGTGGTGAATGGTTATGAACTGCTTAATCCTTCTTACGTGCTTTGAAAGCTGAAAAAGCTGTTGTGTGGCTCAGTGGGAAAGTTTTAGAAGGAAAAGATGCAGCACTGCTGTTTTCAGAAGGAGCAGCTACAAAAATGGGGTGACATAAGGCAATAGTGAAATGAGGGCAGCAGCCCATAATCTGCCTTCCACCCATCCCTGTTATCCTGGCTGTTTGCAGGCAGCAGAGGGACATGTGCCCAACAGCACATTTCAATTATTTTGGCTGCTTCCTGTTGCAAGACTCAAGAGATAACTGAGAGCAAAGAATTGCCTCGATTTCTTTCTCAGGTGCTGAATGTCAGGCCTGCAGGACTGTGTTCTACAGTTTGGGATACTGGCTGCAGGAAAGTTAGTGGTTGATAATGGGCAAATGATTGTTCTTACAGGTCTACCACAAAAATGTGAACCCCAAGTTTCCAGAAGGTGGGAAGATGTCCCAGTATCTAGATAACATGAAGATTGGGGATACCATTGATTTCAGAGGGCCAAATGGACTGCTGGTCTATAAGGGAACAGGTACTGTGACACAGAGGTGGGAGAGCAAAAGGGAGGTATTGGTTATTTTCAGAGGTGCTTTATGAAACTTGACAACTGTAGAGAATCCTTTCTTTTTGTTTTTTTAATGGAAAAGAGGAAAAACCACCTTTTCTAGACTTGACCATGAGCCTGTCTGAATTGATATGATGGGAAACAGTACTTTGTGTAAGGAATAACTGATGAGTGTCTCACTCCTGGGACTATAAATCTGAAATAATTGCTATTGCATTATATGACTAAGAAGTCTGCACTGGAAATAAAATACCTCAGCTATACATATGGAGGGAGATGCTCCAGATGCTGCTAAACAAGTGAGATTGTGGCTTAAAATGCCCTCTGAGAATCTCAGTGCTGTTACTGAATTACCAACTGACTGAGAGCCAGCTCCATTTCATAATCAAACCAGGTGTGAGTTGGCTGTGAGGAAATAAGCTCAGAGAAGTAATCCTCTTGTGTGATGCAAGTGAAAGATTTTGCACTGATCTCAACTGAGAGGAGTTGTGCACTGAAGTCTCACCTCAGAGAGCTCAGCAATTCTCTGGATGCTGACCTCCTGTGATCAGCAATCTCCTGATTATTATATCTCAGCAGAAGGGAGGGGTTTCCAGAAGATTTGTCTTTATTAATTGATCATCTGTAGTAATTTATTCCTATGGAATTTGTATCCATGTTTGTTTGAAAGCTAATGTACGTATAGGTTTGGAATATTTCTTCTAGGTACCTTTCTTATCAAGCCTAATAAGAAGTCTGAAGCAGAGAAGAAGTTTGCAAAGCACCTTGGGATGATAGCTGGAGGAACAGGTAAACCTAATCCCATCATATGGAGTGTCTAGAGAGTGAAAATGCCTGTATGGATTTATGTGAGCATTATCACTGTACTTCAGTAGCAGAGTACTTACACCTGCATTTTTTTTCCTTCATTTTTTTTCATGGTGGCAACACTGAGGCATTCCAGTGGTTTGAGCTCAGTCCTGGGGGGTAGCAACCTGAGGCCTTGAATACTAATTTGCCTTGTGACCTCAGAGAACTCATTTCATCAATGACAAAAAGTATTTTAAGGGAATGTCTTGAAGGTAAAATTATGTGGCAGAGAATCCTGAAGAGAAAAGCCCTGCATACAGGAATTGTGAGTTAGGTTTGGAACTGTTCTTCATAGCAGAAGCCCCCAATCTCTGCAGTCCATGTGGATTAGAAGTCCAAAGGTGTGTAGCCATGTGCAAACTGAGATCCCATGGAAGACTGAATAGTAGCAGCATTAATACTGAAACAATAGCCATGGAAGGAAATACCCATTTTATAACCATTTTGGTTTTTGACAGGAATAACTCCTATGCTGCAGCTGATCCGTCAGATCACAAATGATCCTAAGGACTCCACAAAATGTTACCTCCTTTTTGCTAATCAAGTGAGTATTCTGACCCTTCTGTTTGTTCTTCTTTTGTAGCCCACTTGTTTTTGCTGGTCTCAGCTTTTTAAACTGATGGCACGTGTTTCATACTCTTTCACACTTAGGTGTCTCTTCATAATTTCACTGAATTCCTACATTAGGGAATAAATAACCAGATCCTGATCCCTCTGCTCATCTTCGTCCTTCACTGATTTCAAGGAAACAGGATTTGTTTCCACTGATCTGTTTGTACAGTTAACCTTCACCATGCTGGTCCAGGGACATTTGCCAGGGCCAGGGACAAAACCACCTCATTGGGATTTCAGCCTGGATTAAAAAGTTGTTCTAATTGCCATCTTTAGGACTGTGTTTAGGTGGCTGCTAAGTCTCACAGTTTGTTGTACATAATCTCAATTTACAGAAGCCTGTAATGATAATAGCCATCATGGAAGGGGCAAAATATCAAATTACTTTCTTGATTTGCATAATTGTTATCATTGCATTTGTTGTGAATGGCAGATGAGCTCCCATCAGAGGGCTCCTGGGATGGTTTGGAGCTGAGCAGCACTCTCCTTTTGCAGACAGAAAATGATATTTTGCTGAGAGCTGAGCTAGAAGACATTGCTAAGAGGCATCCTGAGAAGTTTGTGCTGTGGTACACACTGGACAGACCTCCAAAAGGTAGGGACACATGGAAATGCCTTTGCTCATCTCTGTGCAACAGTCAGAGCTTCACTCTTGCTCCAGGGGACATCAGAGTAATGTCAAGTGTTCTTGTCTTACACTTTGAAACTCCTCAGAAACAAACCTTACCCCACACCCTGTTTTAAAAAGGAATCTAGGCTTGGTGGGCCTTAAAAAGGAGGAGCTCATAATTAACTTCATTAGGGTCAGATTTGTTACTCTGCATCTTTTCATGTATTTCAGTGTTTGGGAATTTTCATCTAAAGTTCAGCTCTCTTTTGGGCTAGCTCCCAAATCAGGTTATGTTAGCATGTTGTTGGCATTAAATTGTTTAATACCTGTAAATATTATCTGCACATCTTTGCTGTGCAGCAGCTCCAGATTAGACTCTAGTCAAACATCCATGTGTGTGGATTAAGGCATCATTTTCCTTCTTGGCTCACTTCAGATGGCAGATGCATTCAATAATACTGCTGCTTGAAATAGTTTAGCGTTTCTTTCCTCTTTTAATTTGTTTTCTCTTGTCACTAAACTGCATGGCAGAGCTTTTGTTATCACCAAACTTTGTCATCTCACCACTCCATCTCAAGAAAAAAAAAAGTACAGGTCTCAGTACCTCTCCTTGCCACTGGGTGCCCCCTCTTCACTGGAAAAGCTGATTCATTCTTCCTTTTTATTCCTACCTGCTCATTTCTTTTAAATCTTATAATTTACTGTTTTTAGACCTCCATGGTTTATTAACCAGATCCTTGTTACCTACATGCTTGTTGTCCCTATGGAAGGAGATCACTAGGTTTGAGCTGAGTGAGAAATTTAACCTCTCCTGCTTTGCAGTGATGGTGCCATAACTTGATTCTTCAGCTACTTAATGAGGTTTAAAAAGGCTTCAGCCTTTTTAAAGAGATTCAGAGTAATTGAATTAATTTCTTTGTTTCAGACTGGAAGTACAGCTCTGGCTTTGTCACTGCAGACATGCTGAAAGCCCACCTGCCTCCCCCTGGCAGTGAGACCCTCATCCTCATGTGTGGGCCACCACCAATGATTCAGTTTGCCTGTCAGCCCAACCTGGACAAGCTTGGCTATCCCAAGAGCAGTACATTTGCTTATTAACATTGATGTCACTTGATACCTTTTCTGGAAGTGCTGCATATTTTTCTACAGGAACAATTGATGTGCAACTGTGCAGCGTTTTTGTGTGTGTGTGTTTTTTAACTCCCTGATGTAATTTCTGTGGTCTGTAACTTCATAATCACCTTGTGTGTTTTAACACTAAGATATTGAGAAATCATCTTGAATTGTGAGTTACTTAGTCTGACCTCTGAAATTAGTATAAAACATTAATTCTGAGAGGAAAAAAAATTAAGGTGAGAGATCATCCACTTGAATTTGTTTTAAATTATTCCATGGTCAGCAAGAGAGAGGGGAACATTCAGAATTTATTTATAACAGTCAAAAAATAAGCATTTATACCAGTGTTATGCTAATAAGTATTTCTTACTACAGATATTTAAAAGAAGAATCAATTGTTTTGTGGATTGACTATTCACATCCAAGGTAGCACAGCAACACACTGAGTTGTAAATACAGCATTGAAAGAAATTGGAAATAGTGTGTTTGGAATATCTCAGGGCTGCTGGAGCAGCCAGTCCTATTTGCAGTGCTGTAATAAATCTGTTGGCTAATTGACCTGACAAAGGATTTCAAATGCCCATGGTACCTGAGCTGGTCACTAGCACTGACTGCATTGCCAGACTGGTACATTTAATACCTTTTATTAAACATTATACAGCAGTAGTTTGCTGATGCCTAGACTTATTCTTCTGAATTCCCCTTTTTGGCAGTTTGCAGTGATTGAAAATAATTTGCCTTGATTTTACCACTGTGGACAATGAAATCACATGTTTGTCTTCTTGCACCTGACCGTACAGTGCAGGGTCTGTCATGAGGGACTGGTGAGGTGAGGACCAGGAATAAATCACCTGGAGAAAGCACCCCAGGTAGTTCTCAAAGAACCCTTGCTGCATCCTGTGGCCAGCCCTGGAGCTTCCCTCTTGATTTGGGAGGGTTGTAGCTGTCCTCAGGCTATAATACTATCTAAAGCAACACCTGCAGCCAGCAATGAGAAGGTAATGCAAACCAGCCCTGGACAAAGTACTGTCCCTTACAGTTAAGGAGATTTTTTTCTGGCATTTCTCTTTTTACCAAGAGAGCATGTTAATAGCTCATTAGTACAGGAGATGTACATGTAAACAGATGCCACAAGTAATTGCTGCTGTAAAGGTGACAGCTTCACCCTCAGCTCCTCAGAAACTGAGAGGCCATATTTCCCACTGATGCAGTCCTGTCTAGTCCAGTACAACAGCAACAGATTTATTTTGGTGTTTTAAATAAATAAATCTTTTGTTTTGTTCTGGTACTTTCCTGGTAGTCTCAGAGTTACAATTTCCTGCTGCAGTTGTTTTTGCCTTAGGTAAAGATTTGTGAACATGACAGCTTGTCATCCTAATAAAAGCAAGGGCTTGATGGATAGTATTCTGTTCCATTCTTCCCATCCTACAGTGCACTGACTTTGTAAAAAGAGGGCAGGACAGGTGCCAGTGAAAGGGAGGAGAGATTGAAATCCTTGCTGGGGACCAGTTCTGTCAAGAGCACAGGAGTGGTGAGTGAGCCATTGCTGCTGCTCTCACCAGCACCCAGCTGAATTCCAGGTAGCTCTGGTTAGCCCCCGTGGTACAGTTACATATTAATGATTCCTGCACTGCAAGTTAATTACAAAAATAAAAAATTACAAAAGGTCTTTCATGTAACAGTACATCAACATAGCATGTAACAGGCAACTGAATAAAAGGACAAAACATTGCCAGTCTTGGCTTTCCAGACTCTGGACATGAGTCCCACTCCTCTCCCAACACCTGTTTCCTACTACATGATGTGGGGAAACATCACAGAGGAGAGTTACCTGTAAGGTGTGGCTACACTGACAACAGGAAATGCTACGTGGGAGGTGGCACAGGCAGAGAAGAGGTAAAACTTTCCTGCTCCAGGGCCCCCAGCTGCTCCTGGCTGCTCCTACAGGCACGAGGTACAAGTGGTTCTTGGTCATGCTGGAGCATCATCTCCAGTCTTCAAAGGTTGGTGTTAAAAACCTGTTGTCGTTGAGCATTTCATCCTGGCTCAGCAGCGTCTGAAAGAGCAAGATGGGAAGGGCTGAGGGTGTTTGGTGAGAGGCTTGACAGACACCCAGCTGCAGTGAGCTCAGGCTCACAAGGTGGGAGCCACACACCCACACAGAGGGAATTTCTTCAATACAGCTTTCAATACACTTTTGTGCTTGAGGAAATTCTTAAGAGATTTTGTGTCTGGCATGCAACTCAACTATATTTCATAATTCTTCATTATGTCTTCCAGTCACTTATTTTTTAATAAATTAGCTCCTGTGGAATGAGGATGCAAAAGTGAGGTGTTTTGTTTTGCACAAAGTTTTAGCTCATGTAAATTTTCCAAAGTCTGTACCTCATTCCTGGCTGCTGTGACTGAAGTGGTGGTTACCTAAAAAATCTTTGAGGAAGTGTTTTCATTTAAGGGGGTGAACATCTGTCATTTTTGTCAAATGACAAATGTTCAGAGACAGCAGAGTTCATGAAAACTTAGAGAGGCCTAAATGCAGCTTAATTTCTACAGCATTTTAAAAGCAGGGGTTTTTTTGACTCAATGTTCCCCAGGCTATAAAGAGATATTTAATGAGAACAGAGGCCCACTTACTCTTCATTACCTGGAGCAATGACCAACTTTCAGTGAGTGTTAGCAGAACACATTTGTGACTTTGGAACAAGAGAGGAATGAGTACGTACCGTGAGGTGGGTTATGCCTTGGGAAAGAGCCCCTATTTGCATTACTGTGCCTTCTGAGTGCTCCATCTGTAAAAGCAGTCAGCAACTAGTTCAAATCAGACAGCATGTGCAATTTTATTCACTCTACATGCAGCTTTGGGGTAAGTTCAAAAGCTCCTTAACAAAAATGCCTCCATGCTACAAGGTATGTGAAAATGCATTTGATGATAGGAAGAATGGATCCTGATTAAGAGAAATTGATTCCGTGAAACTTGGCCTCTAATCACAGAAAAAAAAAAAAAAAGAAAAAGCTTAACTGATATTATCAATGAAAAGTAATATTTTCCAAATGGTTTAACACTGCTTATATTTCTGGTAGGCTTCTTTCACAGGCAAGATGTCCTTGATGCAATCCTACCTCTTTTTACATAGAAATGTCACCAGCTCTAGGGCACTGTGATTTCCTGTGTGGGCCACATGCTCGGAAGTCATGCTTAATAGACAGACCATGCTCCTAGAGAAAAATCCAGTCTTTCTGTCATGCTTGAGCAACTGCACCGTGCAAGTTCTTGGCTCAAAGGTATTGCATTCCCTCACAAGTCTCAGCTGAGCAAGTGGACATCCACGCTCACAGTCAGGGTTTGGTGTTCTCCCTGCTTAGCAGCAGTACACTGGAAAGGACCACGGTGAGCCAGTGAACACAAAGGAGATGTTAGATGCACTAAACCATGCAAATGAAAAGATTACCTTCACAGTTAGTCTTTTCAGTGACCATTCTCTTACCAGGCTTAAACTGTTTTTATGTCAGCCAGTTTACTCGAGCTGCCTCTGTGTGGCTCTTGTGTGTTGCCAAAGTTCACACAAGGCTCCAGGAGTGCTCCGTTTTTCAGGGTTTACATCCCTTTACACAACAGCAAAGTTGAAATAAAATTTGATGGTTTTTAGTCTTCATCATTTCTCTGTATGCTGTCTGGACAGTTTCGTTCACAAGTTCACCACTACATTACAAAAGTGAATTAACTATTGGTTTATTAATAATTTGTTCATTGCTGATGCATTGTCTTCACATATATTGTCTAAGCAGAACTACTCCCCACTGTACACCATGAAAGAAAAATTCAGTTGGATTCTCTGATTACTGTCTGTTAAAAAATACAATCCAGTTGTACTTTAATATAACTTGATAGCTTTGTACAAGTTTGTCCAAATGAATTTATTACATTAAAAACCACCCATAAAGATAATGAAAAAAATAGTGTGCCATACTAAAATTATGAAAGCAAGAAGTACAAAAGTCTTTTGTTTACTGCGACAACGCCCTTGACTGACAAAATACCTCGATCTTCAGAGTGTAAAGGTGTCATAGTCCTGAAAAAGGGCTTGAGGATGGATGAGTTTATGAGGATGTTGATTAAAAAAAAACAACCCAACTTTTTTAGTCTGGAACTCTTTCCAGTGTCCACAGCCAATACTTTTCTCAGTGAGTTCATGCGGATGTAGCAAAGAGTTTGTTATGGGGAACATTTGGTTATTTGCAAGCTTTGGAATGCATGGAGAGGATGAGATGAGCATGGCATCAGTCTGTCTGTCCCACCTGATCCAGTTCCCTGTCAGTGAAAGGACTGAGTCCTTTGTAGCCACCATAGTTTTTTGAGGTACCATTCATAGCAGCTGGGCTTGTATCCATAGGACAAATGTAGTCTGTTGATTCGTCGAACTTCTTTTTCCTTAAGTTTCCAAAATGTGAAAATCCAAGTTTCTTTGGCTAAAATAAGGAGTCAACACAAGCAGTTTTGAGTAAGACAAGTAAGGCTGTTCTTTAAACATTCAAAATCCTCCCCTTTTTCATTTACTGCTATACCCTGGTCGTTCAAGTACGTAGATTCTGAATTAACTACATTTGTTCTCAGATTGAAGTTGCGGTGGATGTTAAATGCATTCACATGATGTTCCTTCTAAGAAGAGACAGAATAGATTGCATGCTTATTTTCAGGACCTGATTGAAACAGATACATAGCAAAAGGTCCAGAATTAAGGGAAATGTAGCACTCCTAGAATTCACCTCTCACTGCCCATTATTGTCTTTGTAATTCAGAGTGGAGAAGTCTGCCACTGACCTCTCTCCTTTTTGGCAGCAGTACCTACCCGAACTTTGGCAGTGGTGGTCAGAGGTGTGTATGCTGCTGACTCCATGATCTCTCTTTTTTCTTGTTGTGCCTCTGGCCCAATTAACACGTTGAAATTGGTGGTGAGGTGGCGGCGCAGGAGGGTCTTTTGGGGTGGGATATTCAGGAGCATGGCCAGCGTGTCACCGTTGAAGCGAGGTTCCAGAATCTGGGAAAAGGGCAGGATGTTTATTTTTTATATAAATATATGCAATAGTAAACTACTACAGTGCTTAGCAGAGGATTTCTCACTAAGTACCTGTTCACATTAGACCTTTTATAGCCCACTCATGATACTGGGTTTGAATGGGAAATACCTGAAAGGAGCCAAGAAAAAATGCTGAGCATGATCGGGCAAATATGTGTTTATATTTATCATCAAACTGTATGCTTTCTTGGGTTGAATAAATTTCCTTTGAGAATTTTCTACTCTACTCAGAGTACAAACAACTTAGCACGATTTCTACCACTGCATTTTTTGCAAAAATTCTACAGCAGTAGAATCATGCTATTTCAGAACCCTGACATTACTGAGCTGCAAACAGTTCTGAATGTTTTGAATTAAAAAAATGTCATTCCTGACTGCAGTGGTTATTTAGCATGTTTCAGAGTTCTGGTAAATCACTCAAAGGAACACTCAGTGATGCCTTATCAAAAAGCAACTTTTGCACAGCACAGTTCAGGTTTCCTTTTATGTGCTGCTGTCATACACTTCTGCACAGCTCAGCTTTGGTTATAGAAAGTGTTTTAGTCATTCCTTTTTGATTTTAGCTTTCCTTTGTAAAATGAAGATGCATGAATCAGGTAAAGAGGCTCCTTAGAAGGCCTGATCACGCTGTCATATTGCAGATGTGTTTGTTTCTTTCTGCTTGATGAACATCAGACAAAAGATGATTTCTGTTACAGCCTGTCAGTTTTTAATGGTGAAATGGTAAATTCTTACGATCAGGCCCCCGTGCACTCCGCTGCCTCGAAGGTTGGGTGCATATTCTGCCAGATCCACTGATCGGAGCCATTCCATCACCCTGTGGTTGGACCACTGCACCACGTCGGAAGGAGAGATGTTGTTCTGTTGGAGGGACCACAAAAGGTGATGACAGCACAGCCTGCACTGTCTGAGTGTGCACAGCTCAGATAAAAACAGCCTCCCTCCTCTTCCTCCTTGTTCTTCCCTCCCTCCTCTTCCTCCTTGTTCTTCCCTGACTGAGGGATTGTTTCTCTTCAAGGCCCATTTCAAGCAGCCTCTGATGAGATGGCAGACCTGGTCTAGTACTGATGGAACCCCACGTGTTGCATCAGGAAGTGCAACAGCAGAGATTACAGATTACAGGGATAAAAAGGGAACGTTTTGACAGCAGTTATTGACAGTGTTTAATGCTGAGACAAAACTGTGCTGATCAGGTAAGGCAAAAATCTTACAGATTTTAAACATGAGGTCAGGCAAAGACAAATCATTCCAAATTATCCTCTTGGAAGATGAATTAACATTTTTTCCGCTATGCAAATAACTTCTGAAGAGAAGTCCATGAAATTCAACTAATAAGTGGCATAACTGCTGCTTTAGGTGCAAGTCCCTAGAAGCAATAATTGTTGTATCACTATACACTGCTGGCTTTCTATCCCCTTTGACTGGGACCAGGTAATTGGTGCTTGCTTGAATTAATTTATTTCAACATCCTTTTACCTCCTCAACTGGCCTCCTGCGTAGACAGTGGGGGTTGAAGCCATTGACATGCAGCACATGAATGGCACATTTAATACTCAGATGATGCAGCTGGCTGGTGACTTTCAGGAAGAGGAGGTCATTCTGTGAAGGAGAAAACCTTTTAGGTGGCACAGAAACACACCAAAACAGATACTGTCCCCAAGAGGAAAGAGTTTAAATTTGCTGTGTAGTTTTATATAACACTACACTGCTGTGGTTTAGGAAAGATGAAAGTTTGTACTTTAAAGAGGGTTTGGGTTTTGTTAGGGTGGAGGTTTGGGGCGGAGGGATTCTGTTGTTGGTTTGTTGGGGTTGTTTTTAACATTGCACCACAGCAAGACCTGGCTAAAAAATGAAGGCAGGGGTGTAGCCTGTTTAGGCAAATCCAGGCCTTAATTATCCAGACTTGGGCAGGAGAATGGGAAGAAAACACAGTGGCTGTGTGTGGCTCATGGTGTGCTGTGGACATGGTCAGAGCTGTAGAAATCTGGATTTTCTGCTGTCACTTTGCTGAATATTGTTGCTAACTTGGTGTGGAGAACAACGAGCTGCAGAGGTTACACATAAAACATTTTACTTTTAGTCGTGGGGCCATGATACATGATATTGAAAGAAGGACTTTGCAGAAGTTAGCCCTAACATATGACTTATTTTATGGACCTTAGGAACAGATTCCATGCACTGGGCAGGACAAAGGAGTTATTACTGGCACTGTTTCTATCTTGCAAAAATTCTTTAACTGTTCACATTCAAAGGAAAAATGTAAAAGTTTTTGCTTATTCTGAAGTTAAAATAGGTAAAACTCAGGAAAAAGGATTGTACTTACCACAGTTAAGTACTGCAACATCCTCCCATCTACTCTGGATTCATGAAACTGGTCTTTGTACTGAGGTAAGCCAATGTCATCAAGCCACCCTGCAGATGTGAGAGCAATGGGGAAAAATCCAAATCCAGACCAGTGAGAATGATGCCCTTCTCTCCTCTTTCCTGGCCTGGCTTTGATTCAGGTGGCTCATTCTGCCTATTCCCCTTTCCTGAGGACAGCCTCTTGCCAGCAGCCCAAAAGCAATTCCCACCAACCAGCTTTGTCCACACCAGCCCTGTGATATTTGACATCCAACAATGATGGAGCACATCTCCTGCAGCATAATGGAGCTCTTCCTAGATGGAGCCCACCCACTGAATTCCCTCTGACAGAGTTCCCCATGGAAGAGCACACCACAAGCTGTATGTTTGGATGTCAACAACAACACCACAAAAATCCTCAATTCTTCTCTGGTGAAACTCAGTGCTTTTTAAAAGATGTTTGGTGAATGCTTAAGCATGAATCAGGCTGAATTTTGGGAGAAATTCCTTCCCAGACAATTCCATGAGAGTCCAAACACTTACGTGTCACCCAGATATGATCAAGTTGTGCAGACTTCTCATCTTGCTTTGCATTTATAGCTTTAATGGCCAAAACCAATTTCTTCCTGTGCAGTGGGTGCTTTATTCCCATTTCCTGCAACAAAAACCATCAACAAAGAGTTTGCCGTGCCTCTGGCTCCTTTCCTCACGTGAGGTAACTATGAAAATTGATGCTGTGGATTCCAGAAAGGTAGAGGCTGGAATGACAGAATGAGCAGGTGGAGAGAAGCAGTCAGTACCTTTTCCATGTCCTGAGGTGTGGCAGTTAGCAGCGTGTGGCCTGACGTCACCCACTGCCGGGCAAAAATCACATATTGGCCCAGGCCAAAGTCCTCCAGCCAGTTACAAACTCTTTCAGTGCTCCACTGAGCAAACGGGGCATTGTGGTCGCTGAAAAGCACAAGAAACATTGGGAAAAATCTTAAAGGAAAGAACAATGTCCATATTGGAAAGCTCATGGTGTGCCAGAGGCAACACTGCCACAAATCTGTCGGTGTGCTGTGTTCTGGAGTGTCCTGGGAACTGGGACCTGTGAACAGGTTCAGGGTGGATAAAAATTTCCCATTTTATGTTTGAAAAGAGGGAAAAGGGAATTGCTGAATCCTCATCGTTATGCAGATGAGGAGGTAATTATTCTCCTTGTTATTTAACAAGGTGGAATTTTTGACACTCCACCCTTGCAGCTGGAGGAGCAAAGGCAGGGGGTATTCTCAGGATGATTTTGCTACCAGAGAAATTCTTTCCAGCTGGTGTGCAATCCACATGGACCAGAGTGCTTGGGCAAACTCCCCAAGAGGAGGGAGGGATGTTGGAACCCTGAAAACTGGG